>PITA01000217.1:0-56012 GCA_004023965.1 Spilogale gracilis | reverse complement strand
ATGGAGCCAATTCAAAGAGCAAGCCTGCCTGACCTCAGGCTACTAAAGGCCTCCCTTAATGTGTCCTGTACTCTACTCACTGGGCTGGTGGGGAAGAGGAAAGGGAAGAGAGGCAATACATTACAGGTGGGGGGGGTTGGGGGGTGGGGGTGCTCTGAGCTGCCACCATTGCCACAGGAATCAGCTGAGGCCAAGGGCGATTTGTGGGGCCACGTTCCCCCCCCACCTGTTTTTTCTGTGTGTGCCAAGGGAATGAATAAATCATTGTTCAGGGGTGGGATGCAGCTGCCGGGCTCCTCCCCTCGGCACATGCCCGGACTCCAGCTCCTCCATTGAGGGCTGCCCGAGCACAGCGGTTTATACACCCAGCTTCCCAAATCCTATTGAGGCCTCCCCTTCTGCACGAGCCTCCAGCTCCAAGCCCATTCAACTAGGCCCTTTGTGCTGGGGGTTAAGTGGTTACATGTGGGGGGCACCCAGAAAGGACCTGTCAGACCCTGAAAAGCTGTGCTGATACTGTGCCCTCCTACTGATGAATGGGGTGGGTGGAGAAGAGGTGGGAGGCCAGAGGGTGCAGTGGGGGAGAGGGCATGGGATTATGGAGCCCACAGAGACAGCTGCTAGGAAGGGGGTGAAGCAGGCAATCCCTTCTCCCAGTCCTCCTTCCCATCACCTTCTCTAGCCCACTCCCTCTGTTTCAGGCTCTAGGATTTCCCACAGCCTTGGGAACTTGCACTTGGCTTTCTGGTCTCCTGGTGGAAGACAGGTTTGGAAGACTCCATTTACCACTTGGGTGCACTGAGGAGAAAGAGTCTAGGCTACCTTTCTTTCATTCCTCCAGCAGCTCCAAAACACCCATCAGTTTCTCCTTGCCCGTTTCAGGGGGGCCAGGGATGGTGAGTGGAGGGATGCATTTCCTAGGGCATTTGTAACTGTGCCCCATCTGAGCTTTAAAAAGCTTCCTGGGGGGCCTCCTCAGGAGCCATTTAGGGTGGAGAGTTCCTGGAGGAGGCAAGATCTCAATGTCTGGGAGGGAAAAATAAGATTCCAAGGCTTAAAAAAACAAAACAAAACAAAACAAAAACTTTTAAAACTTCTGATTTGATGGAGCTCCTCCTCATTTTACAGCTGAGAAAACAGCCATATCGAGGGTGGGGAATGAATACGTCTTACCTAAAGTGATCGCACAGCAATTTCTTGATAGAATAGAATGGCACTTTACCTTTAAGAGGCAGCAGAGAAATGGATGAACAAAACAAGTAGGTCACCAGCTTTGTAGGCTTTCTTTCCCAGGATGAGCTAATTCTGGGGAATGATTTTCCTTCTCATCTGCCTTAAGGACTCTCTGGGACACCAAAGGTCCTCCAGGGCTGTGCCTAGTGTTGGGAGTCCAAGGAGCAATGTTCACAATTACAGTGTTATTTAACCATGTTCAAGGCATAATATCTTTATTTAATCTGAAAAGTTTGAAATGCTTTGATTTGCTTAAGTTCCCAAAGCCATCTGGGGAAGCTGGCAGATGCTATGAGCTCAGGGAAAGAGAAGAAAACGGGTAGCAATAGAGTTTGTCCTCCAGGGCTAGAGGTCTGTGCTTTGTTCTGATGAGGAAGCTTTGGGGGTGTGCTCAGGTTTTCCCTGCTGTCCTCAGGATGAGGCTCTGTCTCCTTGGAATGGTGGTCAAGGCCTTTCACAACTGGGCCAATGTTACCTTCTCATCTTATCTCCTACCTCGATTTCCCCTCAAGCCCCCGGGCACCCTGGCCACAGTCTGAGCATACACACTGCATACAGTATCCTTGGCCTTCCCCCACTTTCTCTTGGGGAGCTTCTATTCATCCTTTAAAGCCTGGCTCAAATATCCCCTCTGTGAAGCCATTCCTTACCTTTTGTGCTCAATACTTGTGCCTTCTAGCTCTGTTGTAGGCCCTGCCACACTGTATGACCCACTTTTTTTAATTTCCCTTTCTAAACAGGGAGTCGGAGGAGGCCCCCACCAGTCTCCCAACACAGCACGTGACACAAGGGGAGCCCTCTGCTAGATATGAGTGAAGGGAGAGCAAGGGCCAAAGTCTTTGAGGCTGAAACACCTTGATCCTACCCCTACCCCTTAGTCTTGGGAGTACTGACACTGAGAAATTCTCCACCTGGAGAGGAACTCATGCCTGTCCTATTTCCTGGGGTAGAAATACCTCTCATCTCCCTTGTCTCCTTGCTTAGCACCCCAGGCTCTTAGGACCTAGCTCTGGCTTCTCACTGCCAGTCTCTCTTGGCTTGGACATCCCCCCAGGAAGACACCTCTGGCTGTCTTCCTACTGCCCTGGGCTGGCCTAGTTGGTTTGCTACTGGCCATCTCTGGTGATTTCTATGTCCCTGTCAATTATGTCCCTGAAACCTATGTAGCTGGGTGGACACTTTACTGCTCTACCTGGAATGACTGATTCTTTGGCATCCTGACTATGGAATCTTCTGGTGAATGAATCACAGACATCTGCACATCTGCTTTTCTGTGATCATGCAGGCATGGATGCCCCTGCCTTCCTCAAGTTCTCAAGGCTCCCAGCTTTTGAAAATTATGGAGTGCCCAGGACCACTGTCTGAGCACTTGCTGCATTAATTATCCAGGGCTAGGGTATCCCATGCAACTTTGCCCTTGGAATTCACTTGCCTTCTCAGAGATGATGTTATTTAGAAACAACTAGCTTAACAGGACAATGGAAACAGCGACTGGTGACTCAGTTACGTCAGGGGCTGTGGAGGCTCTAAGTGTACATATAGAATCAGCATCTAAAACCAGAATACATAGGAAGAGGCAGAGGTGGGTGAAGGATGTTAAGTGATTGAACCTGATACTTTCTCCAAGCATTTGCTCCCTGACTCCGCTATCCTAGCCTCTACAGGTCTGGAGGTTTCAGCATCTAGGGAGGAATGTTTCTAACAGGGGAACACTCAGATGATTTCACTGCATCTCCAAGGAGGGTAGGAAGCTGGATTGATAATGGCTGCCATGGGGAAACAGAGTTGCCACTCCTTAATGAGCGCTGAGAGGGATATGAGAAGGACCCCTGGGTCACCACTTTGTGCTCTTCTATTAATCAGGATTCTTTGATTGCTGGTGAAGGAAATTTCACTCAAGTTAGGCTTGGCAAAATAAGGGCCTTATCCGAAGATAGAGAAAGGCCTCAGGAAGCAGGGGCCGGAACATCACCAGGACTTCCGTCTTTTGTCTCTGCTTCCGTGCATGAGCATCATTTTCTCCTACTACAAACTGAGTCCCACTTGGCAGGGAATTAGATGACTGCAGCCCTGCCCCAACATGTTCCCTGCTTTGTCTTACTTTTTATTTCAGAAAGTCCCGGAGAAGGATGCTAACTCACTTGGAGTGGGGTTCCCATCTGGGAACTCATCAGGCTCCCATTTGGCCCACAAGGTTATCTCTGGGAGAGATGGAGTCCACAGGAGAGGCGGGGAGGAGCAGCTCTGAGTCTACAGGACCACTAGCCATCTGACATAGCTGTATGGCACAGGAAGATCTGCAGAACTCTAGACCACTGAGGCTCACAGTGGCTTTAGGGGGTGAGAATCTGGGTCACCTCATTTGGCCGCCTGGCTAAAGGGGAACTTGCAATGTGTAAGCAAAAAAATGAAGACTAGTTAGGTTTCAGCACGTGATGTAGAAATGGGGCTGGGGTCTAAAAAAATAGCAAAAGATGGAGAGGGAGAGAAAAGCAGAAAGAGATGAGGGAAAGACAAGAGTATTTTTTAAATGTATTATGATCCAAAGATGAACCTCTATCAGGGGTTTTTTGTTTGTTTTTAATGGGGGGGGGACATGACAAAGGTTTTAGCCAGTTGCTTGCTTTACTCGGGAAAGTGGGGGGTATTGAAGGAACCTCCTAGAACCTCATGTGGTTGCCTTGAAGGCTAAATTTGTCCCAGTCTCCCTTCTAGGGCTGCTGGAGGCAAGAAGTTAAATTTAAGAAGCTCTAACTTCCCTAATACCAACCAGTGCTTCCTTATCGTTAGAGTCAGAACCAGCTCCGACTCCATTCTCTCTTATTGCAAACCGAGTCCCAACCTTCCACATTCATCCTAGAAAGAAGGGAGTGAGGGGGATCAGGCTTTAGTAAGCAGAAACTATGAAGAGTTCACTGCATAGACACCATAGAGAGATTCTCTGCCCTGTAGGGAGGAAGGTGTCAGGGCCCACCTGTAGGATGGGAGGCCCAGTCCTGTCCCAGAGCAGATTTTTCTTTCTTCTCTTAAAATATGGCTTTCATTCGGTGACTTTAATGAAATAAGCACAAAATAAATATATCATTTCAAATTGTGATAGATGCAATGAAGGAAAGGAACAAAATGCCCTGGGGATAACATAAAAGGGGAAACCAATTTGGTCTAGAGGTCAGAGAAGGTTTGTCTGAGAAGAGGTCTGAGATATGAGTAAGTCGAGAACGGGAACAGAATTTTAGGTACAGGGAACAGTGTGTGCAGAAGTCGCATCGCGTGGCAGAAAGGGGCGGGAGGCCCACCTGCAGAGATGGAGAGCGGAGGATGAAGCTGGGTGGGTAGACAGGACCGGTGGCTTAGAATCCTGTGGCTGCTGCCTTCAGGATTTACCCCGCAAGAAGGAAGCCATTTGAAAGGCTTGACGCCAGAGGCAGGTGACATGATGGGATTTTCATTTTGAAAATGTCACTGTATCTGCAGTGACCTAAAGCGGTCCGAGGGACCCAGTGGATGCAGTTAGAAGATGAACCCAAGCTGGCAGGTCTCGGTCGAGGCTGCAGGAGGCGGGGAGAGGTTCCGGGCGCTCGCGCTGCAGGAGCGCCAGCTCCGCAGAACCCCCGAACCGGCCCACGTGGGCCCGGCCGCCCCGCCCCGCCGCGCTGACGCCGCGCGACTCGGGAGTCCAGGCCTGGGGCTGGCCGCACCGCCTCGGAACCCCGCACCCCACACCCGGCCAGCGCGGCCCAGCCCAGTTCGAGAGCCCCCCCCCCCCCCGCCCCAGTAAAGAGGGACGAGTTCCCGCTACCGGGTCCGCGGGAGCAGAGCCAGCTGCGCCGGGGCCGGCGCGTCCAGGCCGTGAGTCGGGCGGGGAGGGGAGGGTTGGGGGCTCAGCTTCCGGACCGGGGCGTCGGGAGGTCGGGGTGGGGTGGGGTGTCGCAGCCTCCGCCTGGCAGCCTCCTATGGAGAGCTTAGGGAAGGATGGCCTCTATCCTTCTGTCTTCTGGGGAGGTCCTCTCCCGCAGGGCTAGGCAGGAAGGGAGGCCGCCTCCCCCACCCTTACTGAGCCGACCACCCCCCCCATCCCGCGATCCTCGGGCGACTTGCAGATTAGCTTGGGGGGAAGCGTGATCCCCGGGGTGTCTGGGTTCCCATTTCACCGTCTCTGAGAATCCTTAGCACCACAGCCACCGCATCTCAGCTTGCCTTGGAGCCCCGCCCAGCACAGGAAAAAGAGAAAACATTTGGGCTCTGGAAGAGCTCCAATACTGCTTAGAGGATGGAGGCAGGTAGGTCACTAAGGGGCCGTCCCTCCAGCCCTAAGACTGTTGCCCACTACTGGATGTAGGGAGGGGCCCTGCCACCCATGAAAACCTCTTTAGCGCTTGCTATACTCAACACTATCTCTCACTCGCGCTGATCTCCTATATGTCTAATCCTAGCGATATGTGGTCAGTAGAAACCTCTTGTCAAACCCTAATTTTGGGAGAAGCGGTTAGTGGGGAGAAAAGAATGTCGTGGTAGGCCCTCCTGGGGCCTCAGGTTACAGCAAGCTAGGGGCGGGGCACAGGATAGTAGAGGCAGAAGGAAGAGGGCAAGGTCAGAAGAGAGGCCTGTCAATGGGGTGTGGATGCAGGGCAGGGAGTCGCTCTTCCAGCCCTGGGCAGCCAGCAGTAAGTAGCCTCCTGCTGCTGTTGGCTCCCTCTTCCTGAGCACTGATAGCCCACTGCAGTCCCCCTCCCCCATTCACTGGGCATCTGTGTACTGACACCTGCTTAGTCCCAGGCTGAGTGCTGGCTCCAGGGATAGGACAGAGGAGAGAGAGAAGAACTCAAACCCCATGTACAAACTGCCAGCACAGGATAGTCCAAAAACAAAACAAACCCCCAAACGACTACACAGAAACATTTACTGACCATCAACTACTGTTCCAGGGACAAGGAACAAATACAGACACAGCAGTGTGTTCCGGTGCAGTGGGGACCCAGGGAAAGGCATAGTTAACTGTGCTTATTTCTGTTTGCTGGGGCAGAGAGGAGGATATCAGGAATGCTTCAGAGAGAGGGGTATTTGAGAGCTGGGTTTGACTTGGAAAGGAATCTGCTGGGTAGAGTACGGAGGGCTTAGGGGAGAGGGAAGGGAGGGGATATGGGAGGCCAAGGTGAATGATGGCAGATCCTGAGGTTTCTGAGTAATTTGGGGGTGGTGAGAGGACCAGAGTGGAAGAGGCCAGCCCCGGGGGTGAGCAGGGGCCTGCTGAAGCACAGCCTTGTGGGCCATGTGGAGGTTCAGCAGTTGAGAGATGGCACCGGGGGCTGTGACAAATGAAGTTCACCTTTTTAACTGGAGGCAGGGAGATCAGTGAGAAGTCTGTGGCCATCAGTAATCTGGGTAAGAGATGGCCTGAACCGAGTGAAAGTGAGGGTTGATGTCTGTGCATTCATGCACAGGATTTTACGAGGAAGAATCGTCAGCCTTTGGTGGCCAGTGAGATGGGGGAAGGAAGCTGAGTGAGCAGTCCAGGCCACTCGCAGGTTTCTGTCTGCAGTGACTGACTAGAGGGTGGGCCATTTTGCTGAGGACACTGGAGAGGGACAGAGGGAGAGCTGGTTTGGCCATGTAGAATTCGGGGAGCCTGTGGTTGGTTGCCGAGTTGGACAGCAGTTGGATCTGGGCAGGAGACACATGTGAGAGTCCCCAACACCTGATGGTTCTTGAAGCTACAGCAGAAGATGAGGTCCTCTGGGGAGGTGTGCATAGAACGACAAGACAGCCCGCCTCAGAGGGCTGAGGAAGCCCTACACAGGAGGGAGACCGAGTCAACAGAGAGGGAGGAGGAGAACCACAAAGGGAGATGTTGCTAGAGGGAAAGGGACTGAACTGCCTTGCCTCTTCGGCTAGGTTGCCACGACTTGGGGCATCCCCTACCCTGCAATCCCTGTCCTGTTCTGACTCATTCTTCTGCTTCCCCTTTACAGACCACATGTTCACCCTCCAGCCAGGAGTAGGTGAGGGGGGCCAGTTCCTGGGGAACCCGCCGGCAGTATGTCTGCCAGAGGTCCAACCAGACAGCAACTCTAACTTTATGGCGAGTGCCAAAGATGCCAATGAGAATTGGCATGGGATGCCAGGCCACGTGGAGCCCATCCTGATGAGGAGCTCCTCTGAATTGCCCTCTGACAACCAGGCCTTCCAGGCTGCCAGTCTCCCCAAGGGGGAGGTGCGCAGCCCCCCAGAGGGGGCAGAAATCCCCGGAGCTGAGCTTGAGAAGCTCAGCAGCGCCAGCACAGTCTGCTCCCCCCTGGAGGACAACAGCTATGCCAGCAGCTCCTTGAGCACTGACAGCCCCAGCAGCAGTCCTGAGCCGGCCTGTGGGACCCCTCGAGAACCGGGGCCTCCAGATCCCCTCCTGCCCTCCGTGGCCAAGGCTGTGCGGCAGCTGCAGGCTCAGGAGCGCTACAAAGAGCAGGAAAAGGAGAAGCACCACGTGCACTTGGTGATGTACCGCCGGCTGGCCCTGCTGCAGTGGATCCGGGGCCTGCAGCACCAGCTGGTAGACCAGCAGACCCGACTGCAGGAGAGCTTCGACACCATCCTGGACAACCGAAAGGAGCTTATCCGCTGTCTCCAACAGAGGGCAGCCCCTTCCGGGCCCCAGGAGCAGGGCTAAGGGTGTGCCTCCACAGGGGTGCAGGGGTTTATGCCCACATTTGCAGGCATGTGTGTGCTTGTGCTCAAGTAAGTACATGATTATTTGCTGATATGAGTGCAGGTAAGCAAATGTGAGTGTGTATGTGCCAGCATGTAGGCAGGTGGGTCCAGGCATGGACCTGTGTGTCCACACAAGCTAGCTTAGGTGCAGGCCTCTGTGTGTGTACATATGTTTGTGCGTAGCATGTAGGTGAGAGGGAGGAAGTTTGCATACGCGTGCATGAGCAGGCACCCAGCAGCGTGTGTAGATGTGCCTGAGTGAGGATACATATGCAAGAGGTGTGTGTGCGTATGAGTGGGTTTGAGTGTGTAGGCTTGTGGTAGGTGTATATGAATGCATCTTTGTGTATGCAGGCCTTTCTGTGCAGGCGCAGGCATGGGGAGTGTGTATCAGGGGTGTGTGTATTTGCCGGCGGACTCACGAGCAGGTGTGTGCAAATACATACTCAGTTGCTTATGTGGGGCACCCACACTCTGTGTTACCCATTGCCAACCCTAGCCTTCTTTTCTCTACAGGGTCCCATGCTCCGGAGAGAGGGCCAGCCGGCAGTATTTAGCTGAGGGTTGTGGCTCATCCATTCCCCTGAGATTTCCCAGGCTGCCTCTCCAGCCTCTCCCCACTACTCCTCTCAGACTTTGCTCTGCTAAGGCTGTTGTCCCTGATGGTGGATTTGCTGTGGGAAGTGTGGTGGCTGCTCTGGCCTGCCGTGGCTTTTTGGCCACAATTTTACCAGGGCAACTGGTAGAGAATCAGTATGAGGGAGGAGAGCTGGGGGTGGTGAATGACACTGTGGCAGGGATTGAGGGTGGTGGGATCAGAGAAGATAAAGGACTGTCTCACTTGAACTCTGCCTTGGGGCACATGGGAGATGGGGATCGGGGAGAAGAGAGTGGCAGAAGCCTGTGAAGAAAAGGAGAAAGGGAATTCTAAAATATCACTTTGAAACAAACCACACTTCTCCACTGCAAAGGAGCTGTTGCAGACCATATTGATGTAAGCTTCTGATGAAAGCAAATGTGTGCTTATTCTCTTGCAAAGAATGGACGAGGTTGTTCCAAGACTGCTGGGGAAAAATATCTCACTTTCTTCTCTGCCTCTACTTGCTGTGCCTCTCTAGCTTTAGAACACTGGGTGTTAATTTAGGTCAGTCTGTTTTCCTGAAATCAGGCTGGCTGGGCCCAGAGGAGCCATAGTCAGCTTTCCAGGGTGAACAGGGGACAATGTCAGTGCTCACTCTGGAAGCTCTTTGGATGCTGGGTCATAACCCCTCCTGCCACTGCATGGTCCTTTCAGTGGGGGGTTGACAGGCTCTAGCAGAGGCTCTGTGAAATGAAGAGTGTGTGAATTCTGGGGAGAACCAAGACAAGCTCTGTGCTTTGCTTTGGGGAGCCATGAGGATGCAAGATCCCGGTGGGCGAGCAGTGGCATGATGCCAAGTCTCCCTATCTTCAAAATGGGGGTGCTCTTCCTTTCTCTAAAGAGTTCTATCCCTGACATATGGGTGGGTAAAGGGCATAGGAGGGGGGCGCCTGGGTGGCTCAGTTGGTTGAGTGACTGCCTTCAGCTCAGGTCATGATCCCGGAGACCCGGGATCGAGTCCCACATCGGGCTCCCTGCTCGGCAGGAAGTCTGCTTCTCCCTCTCTCACTCCCCCTGCTTGTGTTCCCTCTCTGGCTGTGTTTCTCTCTGTCAAATAAATAAAATCTTAAAAAAAAAAGGGGGGGAGGGGGATAGGAGGTGAGGTCGAAGCAATGGTCCTGGGGACTTCTGTGTCTAGCCCTTGCATGTTGAGTGTGAACCAGGCCTCTGGGCCAAATCAGGGTGAATAAACTGGCGCAGAGAAATGCATTTCTTGACTTTGTGTCTCTATTGTCCCCATTGTCTAGTGGCCTCTTTTCCACACCCTGTGAGCTGCCCTTTTGAGCAGAGGTCTGGGCTGGGAGCTAGGGGACAAATCGGGAGAAAGTCACTGGGGAGGAGGAATTCAGCCTGTTGCTTTGGGGGGGGTGGTGACAAGAAGTTTCTCCTCAGGGACCTCTTGGTCTGACAGAGGAGACTTGGCCACAGCCTGAGATTGCCCTTGTCCTAAGGCATCTTTGGGCCTGACCCATATGCTTCCTCCGCCCGCTCCCCACTCCCACTCACCCCTGCCCCAGAGCCGCCACTTCCTGACTGCCAAAGACTGAGGTAGGCTCCTCAGAGGGTTCTGACTGATGTGGTTACAGTGCTGTTGGTCACTTCAGGTATTTACTGTGCCGGTGTAGACTAGACCTTTTTCACATGGGTTTGTATGATAATCTATTAATTAGTTTCTCAAATATTCACTTGTAGAAAGAAAGGTATCTGTCACTGCATAACAAATTACCCTAAAACTTAGGGACCCAAAAGAATAAACATTTGTTATCTCACGATTTCCATAGGTCAGGAACTGCTCACCAGGCTGCGGTCAAGGTGTCAGTCTAGGCTCTGAGGTCTTATTTGTTGGGAGCATTCAGGCCCTCAAGGAAGGTCACTTTCAGTTCCTTGCCCCATGTGTCATTCCAACATGGCAACTAGCTTCATCAAAGCGTGCAAGTCAAGAAAGTGAGAGAGCACTAGCAAGAAGGGGTAATGATTTTCTGCAGCCTACTCATGGAAGGGATAACCACTCAATGTTGCCAGATTCTATTGGTTAAAAACAAGTTACTCAAGGGACGCCTGGGTGACGCAGATGGTTATGTGTCTAACTTGTGATTTCAGCTCAGCTCATTATCTCATGGGTCATGGGATTGAGCCCCACTTGGTGGGGGGGTGGTGGTCTGTGGTCAGCGAGGAATTTGCTTGAGATTCTCTTCCTCGGCCCCTCCCCTTACACACCCACACGTGTGTGCACCCTCTCTATATCATGAATAAATGTAGAAAAAATAAAAAAGCAAGTTACTCAAAGGGAGGGGATTATATAAGACTAATTACCAGGGTGTAGATGCTGCCTACCACAAAAGACTTTTTTTTATTAAATAAAGGCATATTTTAAATTGTTTTTTAATTATACAATTAAAAATTATGTTCTACTTGTAAGTTGAAACATTTCAGAGAAATCTAATGTCCTCCTGTACTTCTCCCTAACATGATTTATATGTTTTAAACTTCACAAAGTATACTTTTCACTGAAACAGTGACCCAAGGTATTTTTTGTTTGTTTTGTTTAAGATTGTATTCATTTGAAAGTGAGCGGGGAGGGAGAGGGGGAGAGAATCTGAAGAGGACTGTGCCGAGTGCAGAGCCCAACTCGGTGCTCGATCCCAGGACTCTGAAATGACGACCTGAACCAAAATCAAGAGTCAGCCTCTCAACCAACTCAGCCACCCAAGAGCCCCAAGGTATTACTAATTCTAAGTAATTCTTATCACCTTGACATTTGCCATTTAAACAAACAATACTGCACCAGTTTTAACAAATTCCACTTTTTTTTTTCTTAAAGATTTTATTTATTTGACAGAGAGAAACACAGCCAGAGGGGGAACACAAGCAGCGAGAGTGAGAGAGGGAGAAGCAGGCTTCCTGCAGAGCAGGGAGCCTGATATGGGACTCGATCCCGGGTCTCCGGGATCATGACCTGAGCTGAAGGCAGTTGCCCAACCAACTGAGCCACCCAGGCGCCCCCAAATTCCACTTATTAAGAGATGTTCTAGCAAAGAGCTATGGCTAAATGTGTGTAATTGAAAATTAATAGAAGGAAACTTCATTTAAAATGCAGTAGGGAGGCCAGAAGGAGGAGCTCTCACCCCTACCACTCCTAGTCAATTGAATAACCAACAGAAAGGGACTACCTTGGATTCCCAACAGAAAAGAAGCTGATACTCTGCTGCTGGAGCAGGAGGAAGAAAGGTTTCCTCCTTGCTGGGCAAGAGCCCAGCAGGTGAGACTATCACAACTCAGCCAGTGACCTCCACTACACTTCAAACTCCTGGGTTACTCTGAGGGACTTTTTGTTTATAACAGCTCCTCCCAGTTCCCCCTTTTCTCTATAAAAGAGCATTCTTCTCCTTTGCTCTCCGGGACTTGCCTCTGGTTCGCTGAAGCTTGTTTATTTTGAACTGCAATTCTTTGCTACCCTCAAATAAACCCATCTTTACTGTCAATAAAACTGACAGTTTTATTCTTAAGATTTTCAACTTTAACCATGGAGATCTCTAGCAAGGAGACAACGTCAATCTCTCAGAACACAAGATAGTGAATTTTTAGAAGGGGCTCTTTTCTAAATGTGTGAAAGCTCTTCTGAGCACAGGCAGCGGTTAAGATTGCAACACTGGAGCCAGACCTCTGGATTTGGATATTGGCACCATTGCTTTCTGTCTCTGTGACCCGGGCAAGTCAATTAACTTTTCGGTGCCTCAGTTTCCTCATCTTAAAATGGAGACAATAGTAACGACCTCATAGGGTTGTTGCAAGGATTAAATGGATATATAATATGCAAAATGCTTAGACCTCTACTTGGCACATAGTAAACTGCATTAGTGGGAATTATTATAAATAGTGCTTTTGGGATGCACAATTACATTTTTCTTTAAAAAAATAAATTTTTCCTTAAGGAATTTGAATCTAAAATTTGAAAGGCATGTTTTTTCTTTAAAGATTTTATTTATTTATTTGACAGAGAGAGAGCACAAATAAGCAGAGCAGCAGGCAGAGGGAGAAGCAGACTTCTCACTGAGCAGGGAGCCCAATGTGGGACTCGATTCCAGGACCCCAGGATCACAACCTGAGCAGAAGGCAGATGCCTAGCCAACTGAGCCACCCAGGCAACCCTGAAAGTCAGCTTTTAAAAAAGCTTTTAAAAATAAAGCTGTCTAGTGTGCCTTTCCATAAAAGAGCCATCTGAACTGAGAAAAAGATAAAACTGGGCCAAGGAACCAGTGAGGTGAATTGTATGGACCCCTGTCAGTCACTGAGAGTCTAGGGGTAGGCCCAGCCCCTGGTGTCGTGGGGAGTGGGAGAAGACTCTAGAGTACCTCGGTTTCTTGCAATTGTACAGCGTGAATGTGGAAATGAATCTGGAGACGCCTTTGTACACATTAAAATCCACAAGGGCCCTGTGGAGCCCGCCTCTTTCCTTGAGCATGCCTTGCCTGAGCAGGCAGAGGAGACTTGCATCTCAATCTCAAAGATTAATGCATAAACCACTCTGAGCCTAGAAGAGGGGTGGGCTGGCCCTCTCTGCATATCTCCTCCACCAGAGACTTCTTTACTTGGGAACTCATTTTAAAGTCTTTGGATGGGGATTAGTTAGTCTCTGGGACTGTGAGAGGAGTAGGGAAGGTTCTTCCTCTAGGGAGGGAATTAACCAATTAGTCCCCTTCCCCTTCCAGTGGGAAGGGGATCCCCATGACCAGGAGGAATGAAGTCTTAACTAGGTTTCTGATCCTACCTAAGGAGTCTTGCTTAGCCTGAGATTGGGGCTGACACCCGGAGGCCCACAGGGTCAGGGCACACAGCAGAGGCCTGAGCAGGCCCCAGGGACCGGATGAGGCATGGAAGGGACTGGCAGGGAGGCAGTGCAGGGCTGGGTCCTCTCTCTGGGGAGAGAAGAATGCACTAGTTCCACAAAAGCTTTCTCTCCTAGGAAGGAAATAGGTCATTAAGCATGGCAGAGGTGATGGGGTTAAAGCCTGGGGCTCAGGCAGTGAAGTGGGAACTGAGGATGAATGTAAAGAGTTTGGGGCAGGGCCCCTGGGTGGCTCAGTGGGTTAAGCCTCTGCCTTGGCTCAAGTCATGATCCCAGTCCCACATCCTCAGGGTTCTCTGCTCAGCAGGGAACCTGCTTCCTCCTCTCTCTCTGCTTGCCTCTCTGCCTACTTGTGATCTCTCTGTCAAAAAAATAAATAAAATCTTAAAAAAAAAAAAAAAAAGAGTTTAGGGCATGGAGAGTCTTCAGAATGTGCTGGGTGAGCTCCCAACCTGGCTCATCAGGGCTACGTGTGGTGGTTACTTCTAAAGCGATTTAATGCCCCCTGCCCCCCGCCATGGCAGCCTGTGACCTGTACACCAGCCTCTGTTTCCTATAAGTGTCTCTTAATCTTAGAACAGGTGACAGCAACAGGAAAGGTATGAGATCTGTGAGCACTTGATCTAGAAAGGCTCCCTGGAAGAAGTGCCCAATAATGAATCAAAGTTGAAGCAACAGAGGATTGTGATTTCTGGTGTAGACTGGACCTAGGTGTCTTGGATCCTTCACTTACTAGCTGTGCCTCAGTTTCTCAACTGTCAAATGGGGATAATTAGTACTTCTTTCATAGGATTGTGTAAGAGAGAAATGAGTTTATACATGTAAGGGGCTTACACCTGAACCTGGCACAAATAAGCGAACCTGAGCTGTTATTAACTGACAAGGACAGGATGGGGAGCCAGCAGAGGTAGGAAACACAGCTGGGTTTTGTGCTGTTAAAATCATTGCTAAAGGGCCTTGAATCCCAGACCCATGAGTTTAATGCAGTGGTGGTGGTGAGAAGGGGAGCATGAGATGGGGACGTTCTGGGGTCTGAGGCAGACCTCAAGCTCATATAAGTGCCCACATCCCCCAGGCGTCCCCAGACACGGGCCCATGCCAATGCATGAGCACACACACAAGTTCACTCACACTCCTGGCCACAGACCCCACATGCTTCTCCGTCCTCCTCCCACAATCCCTTTCAGAAGTAAGACTGCACCCAGCCCAGGGAGGTGTCCACACTCCCGCAGACCCCCCCCTCCCCAGACTCCCCCAGGCACTGGACAGCCAGAAATGTGTCTGCATTTCCTCTCCAGGCCTGGAGGCTTCTGGGGCCAAACCTTTTCCTTACCCCGCTGCTTCCCCCCCACCCTCTGGGCTCAGAACCCATCGATCCTCTAATGGCTCCACTGTCATTAATCACTAGCAGATTTGAGAAGAGATTCATCTGGTTATGGGACTGGCGGGCGGAAGCGGGAGTTGGCGCTTGAGAAAGAGGGCTTCGTCCTACTAAAGTCAGCGCCCCGGTAGGGGCTAGGTCCCCGGAGGCCTGTAGCCGCCCCCACCTCCGTGGGAGGAGAGAGGGCTCGGACAGTGCGGTGGGAGCAGTCCGAGGGCCTCGGGCGGGGGGAGGGCGCGTAACTTTTCCCATAAAGGGGGGGTGTCAAGGTGGAGCTCCAGTGCTCCGCGATGGGGGAAGAAGGAAAGGTTCAGCTGTCGTTCAGCGGGCCCCGGCGGGGCTCGTCCCGGAAAGGCGCAGACAAAGGGGCTGTCTCCCCGGAGCCCGGCGCCGCCCGGAGCCCGGGCTCGGCACAAAGCGGGGGGCGGGCGGGGCCGAACCCGCCCCACGCGCCGGCGCGCGGGGACTGCTGATCCGCACGACTGGGGGCGACGTTTCCTGCGCCTAATCCCAACAAGCATGAAAACGGCTGGGGCCGGCCGGCCAGCAGGCCCTTTGTCCCGGCCCCCTCGCGGGACAGCTGCCGCCGGGGTCCCTCCCCCTCTTTGTGTCTTCTTCCCGTGCCCCACTCCGCCCTCCCCACCTCAGCTGCCCCGACCACCGCGAGCCTCCCAAGGCTTTCGTCTCCGGCTCTAGGGGCGCACAAAGCAGGGCAGCGCCCCTAATCTGGGGGAAGGGAGGATTAACCCCAGGGTCTGCAGGGAGGGGCGGGGCCGTGGGGGGGGGGGAGAGCAGAAAGGGACTGTGGCGTGTGCCCTCAGCTTGGAGCGCAGGGGTGTGCAAGCGAGAACAGAGGTGTGGGACAGGACCTGTGGGAGGGAGCCTGGTGCTGCCTGCTCCCTTTCTCCCCCAGCCAGCCCCTAGCAGTCGGTGTTCCGACAGCTCTCAGCACAAGCAACGCTCTGGGTGCGCCCCTGGGCTGTCCTGGGACCAGTTCTCTCCACACTCCTCCTGGGATCTTCACTCTGTGACTTAAGTCCTCTCCTGTCCTTGAGATCCCTCCCCAACCTCTGTCTTCAGCAGGGCCTCCGCCTCCCTCCACCTCACCCCTGCATTAGCCGCCAACTACTGGACAGCTCCACCCAGATGCCCCAGAGCACCTTAAACTTCCCAAGTCCCAAACTGAACCATCTTCTCCCCACCCACAAACTTGCTGGCTCCACTCAGTCATCTGGGGCCCTCCTACTCAGTCACACTCATTCTGGGTCACCACGTGCTACGCTTCCAATTTCCAGGCACTTCTCCAGCCCCCTCCTGCTCTGGCTCCCTCCCTTCCATTCACCACTGACAAGGCTCCTCCAACTTCAGACCTTTCAGAGGCTCTCCAGGGACTCCACTCGCTTAGCTTCCCTTGCAAGACCTTCTCTGGTTCCTGCTTGCCTGCTGGCCTGATCTTTCTGCACGCTCTGCTGTTCTGCAAGTTACAGTCTGGTCCTTCAAGAGCCTTCATGGAGATTGTTTCCCTCTCAGGAAAGGGAATGAAAGCGCTGGCTTAGCCTCATTCCTCACAGAACCATTCCTCAGTGGATAGGTCCAAGGAATAACAGGGCAGTGACTGAGTCAGGGAAGCAGGGCTCTCGAAAGATGGTGGATGCTGGCCCAGCCTGACCCACACTGTGCCTGCTGCACACGGGACAGCTGAGCTCCTCCTAGGTTGATGGGGACCTGCTCTTCCTGGGACTCTCTCAGGCCACTGCAGCCACAGAGGCCGCTTCGGGTGCTTGAATTCCCAGGGATACTGGGCACCCTCATCTCTGTTCCCAGATCCCTCAGGATGAATCATATCCCCCGGAAGGCCTAGAACCCCACATTCTACAAGCATACCTGTGTCACACTGCTCCTGTCACCACTGTCACAAGACACCTCCTCCCTGGTGCTGCCAGGAACCTGCCTTCATGTCCTCATCTTAGTCCCAGACAGGAAATTCCTGCATTGAACAAATATTTAGTACTGTCTACCATGTGTCAGACCCTCTGCTAGGCACCGGGGACCGGATGATTCGGAGACGGTCCCAGCCCAAGAGGATTTTTCAGTCTCTCCAGGGAGACACACCCAGACATGAGTAATCAGACTCCACTGTGATAAGTGCTAATGGAAGTCTGTACACAGTGCTATGGAAGCACTTTCTAGAATAATAGACAGGAAGTAAAAGATTTCTGAGACCAAAGACCTTGGGTGTATCCATGCAAAGTGGACTTCTTTTTTAAAAATATATTTTCTTTATTTATTTGAGAGAGAGAGGGAGAGCTCATGGGCAGGAGGAGGGGCAGAGGGAGAGGGAGAAGCAGAGGAGCCCCATGATGATGGGGTGCGATGATGCTATCCTGGGGGGGCTTGATACCAGGACCCTGTGATCATGACCTGAGCTGAAGGCAGGCGTTTAACTGACTGAGCCACCCAGGTGCCCCTTTTTACTATTACTGCAGGACTTCTCAGGGCCTTTACTTTTGCCATTATGTATTGTGAGTTCCTGAGAAGATAGCAACATATGAAAAGGGCTTCTCAAACTTATTTGAGCATGGAGCCCCTTTTTTATGGATTGTCTTCTGGACTGAGTGTTTCAGAGATCATATTTGGGAAACACATTGTCATGGGAATCTAGAGAATGGAGAGGCTGCTTCTGTGTCTGCAGTGGAAAGAGGAATGAGGGAGATAAGGGGCGATCAAGAAAGAGTGCACAGAGGAGCTGAAGTTATGCTGGAGGATGAGTGAAAGCAGGTGAGGAAAAGAGCATTGTAGGACAGGAAATGGGGACTCCGAGTAGGGCACTGTGCCAGAGACAGAGACATCTTTTTGAGCCAGCAGCTGCAATGTGGAAAGGAATTTATCCATACAACTGTGCCAGATGTTCACTCTCATCAGTTTGGCCTGAGACATCACATCACTTCCTGGGATGCTGGGCAGTATAATAAGGTCAGTAAAATACCGCACTGGTCTGTGAGCCAGACATACCTCTCTCTTCAGGAACACCCAGGACTGTCCCAGTTTGGAGGCATAGGTGGTACTAATGGGTGTGGATTGGGAACCCCAGAAGCGAGTCCTCTGTAAAGAGGGTTTCTGGGCACCTGGGTGGCTCAGTTGTTTAGGTGACTGCCTTTGGCTTGGGTTGTGGTCCTGGAGTCCCCGGATTGAGTCCTGCGTGGGGCTCCCGGCTCTATGGGGAGTCTGCTTCTCCCTCCAACCTTCTCCCCTCTCATGCTCTCTCTTACTCTCTCTCTCTCTCAAATAAATTTAAAAAATAAAAAGAAATAGGGGCACCTGGGTGGCTCAGTTCTTTAAGTGACTGCCTTTGGCTCAGGTCATGATTCCGGAGTCCAGGGATCAAGCCGGGCATTGGGCTCCCTGCTCAGCAGGAAGCCTGTTTCTCCCTCTCTCACTCCCCCTGCTTGTGTTCCTTCTCTAGCTGTGTTTCTCTCTGTCAAATAAATAAATAAAAAATCTTAAAAAAAATAAAAATAAATTTAAAAATTTAAAAAACATTACCTTGCTCCATAATAATTTAAAAAAAAAAAAGAGGGTTATTATACCACAGTCACTAGGTGTCATCATGGGAGTCTACAAGATCCCCTCAAAAGACTGTACTTTGTGCCAACTGAAACTGGTCCTGCAAGAGACCATCATATGCTCCATCTAGAACGTGCAGGTGTATACAGATGAAAATGTGTGTGTCCAGACTCATGTCAAGAAACCCAGAGCATCTTTTCTCTGGCTGTTCCGGTGCCTTTCCATGCCATGCACTCTCCCATTTTCTTCCCACCAGAGTCCATGTGTTATTCTTGTCCACTCCTCCCTCCCCCAGCAGCCAGCATGTCCTCCAGCCACTAATGCCAACTTTCCACCTCACTTCTCTACTACAGCCCAAACCAACAACAAGAGAAAGAAGGAGGAGGAGAAGGGAGAAGAGGAGGAGGAAGAGGAAGAGGGAGAAGAAGAGGAGAGGGAGAGCATGCCCATAGAGCACTTCTTTTGTGTAGGGCAGGCACTGTTCTTGGTGCTTTACACATTTTTTAAAAAAAATTTTATATATTGATTTGACAGAGAGAGACACAGCTAGAGAGGGAACCCAAGCAGAGGGAGTGTGAGAGGGAGAAGCAGGCTTCCCGCTGAGCAGGGAGCCCGATGGGAGTTCGATGCGGGGCTCGATGCGGGGCTTATGTGGGGCTCCATGTAGGGCTCCACATAGGGCTGATGCGGGGCTCTATCCCAGGACCCTGGAATCATGACCTGAGCCAAAGGCAGATGCTTAACCCAGGCGCACCATGCTTTACCCATATTAACTCACTTAATCCTCACAATAACCACAGGAGAAAGATATTATTACCACCCCCATTTGTGAATGAAGAAATTGAGGCCTAGGGGTGTGAGCAACTCCACGAAATTCACACAGTTGGTAGGAGGCAGAGCCAGGATTCAAACCCAGATGGTGTGGCTGCAGGATCAGTGCCCTCATACCCTCAAACTCCACACTGTCTCACTTCTACCCCTATGTACCTCTCTGTACATTTCTTCATTTCTTCCTACTCATATTCCTACCCCAGTTTCCACATCCAGATGCCATTATCATCCTGTCTTGAGAGTATTATTCCCACCCCAATTACTCTGCGTCCAGTTTCATCCCATTCAGCACCAGCAGCCACATTTGACCTTCTCATCTCTGTTCCCTTACTCTTCCCTGTATCCCTTAGAAAGCTGTAGGCTTCTCAAGCTCACTAGCCTTGTGACCAAGAGAGAAATTCATTTAGTCTTTTGTAGCCTTAGTTCCCACATCTGTTAGAAGGAGGTAAGAAAGCAAATGCCATCTACTTTATTATTATTATTTTTAAAGATTTTATTTATTTATTTAAGAGCAAAAGAAAGCATGGGTTTGGGGGAGAGGGAGAAGCAGGCTCCTTGCTTAGGGGGAAGCCTGAACTGGGACTCAATCCCAGGACCCTGGGATGGTGACCTGAGGAGAAAGGCAGATGCTTAACTGACCAAGCCCCACCAGGCGCCCCAAGTACCATCTACTTTACAGAATTATTGTAAGTATTTTTTTTTAAAGATTTTATTTATTTGACAGAGAGAAACACAGCCAGAGAGGAAACACAAGCAGGCGGGTGAGAGAGGGAGAAGCAGGCTTCCCACTGAGCAGGGAGCCCGATGCGGGGCTTGATCCCAGGTCTCCGGGTTCCTGACCCGAGCCTAAGGCAGTCGCTTAACCAACTGAGCCACTCAGGTGCCCCTATTGTAAGTATTTAAAAAATGTTCTTTTAATTGCTTTATTTTTTAAAATTTTATTTATTTACTTGACAGAGAGACAGGGCAAACAGGGAGAATGAGAGAGAGAGAAGCAGGCTTCCCGCCAAGCAGGGATCCTGATGCAGGGCTCCATCCCAGGGCTCCGGGATCATGACCGGAGCCGAAGGCAGTTGCCTAACCAACTGAGCCACCCAGGTGCCCCTCTTTTAATTGCTTTTATAAGTTGCAAAATTGTTAAAGGCCAATGTGGGTTTGTTGTTGTTGTTGTTAATTTGTCTTGATATTGTTTTCCAAACTTTCTAGGAGCAAATGTCTTTATTTCAGCTGTTGATCATTTGTATTCTAAACGGTGACATTTTTATGCTGTTTTGAAATTAATTGTAATGAAGTCTACTGACCTGGTAATCTTTATTTATTTATTTTGAAATATTTTCTTTCTTTATTTGACAGAGAGAAACACAGAGCCGGAACACAAGTAGGGTGAGTGAGAGAAGGAGAAACAGGCTTCCTACTGAGCAGGCAGCACCCCCACCCCCCACCTCAATGCGGGCTCATCCCAGGACTCTGGGATCATGACCTGAGCTGAAGGACTTAACGACTGAGCCACTCAGGTGCCCCTTATTGTTTGTAATTAATAATTTTTAAAATAAAAGTAAAGGTGGCTTTTATTTGCAAGGTTGGGAATACCTTCCATGGGAAGTTCTGCTTTTAGTATTCCTGAACACGGAATGGTTGTGAGCGAAGGTGCTGTGGAATAGGACGGGAAGGAGGTGGGGAATGGTGGATGTGGACGGAGCCATGGATGGGAAGAAGGTAGAGATACAGAGCAGACAAGAGGTATTGGCACCATATTTCAGGCCTTCCTAGCTGGTGCCATTTCTCTGTTATCTCATTTTGGAGGTGAACACACAGAAGTTATTTTAGGTGAGTCCCATTTCTGGGAGACCCCACAAACTACTCTGCATTCTTACATTCCCCCTCCAACCCTGGCCAGGAAGAAACAAGGTTACAGATTCCTTGCCCAAGAAAGAGGTTCATCTGTACTCAGAAAGTGTTCTGTAAATTAGGGAACATTCCCCACAGTGTTCTGTAAATTAGGGAACATTCCCCACGAACCCACCTGGGGCTAATTGAAACCAAGCAGGAAAGAGGAGGGAGCTTGCCATTGGAGTGGAAGGGGGAGGAAGAAATGACAGCTGGTTTCTGCCTCGTGGTACAGTTTTATAGTTAATGTCCTAGATTAAAAAAATTTTTTTACTTAATTATTTTTAGTAATCTGTACACCCAATGTGGAGCTTGAGCTAACGACCGCAAGATCCAGAGTCAGTTGCTCTCCTGGCTGAGCAGGCGCCCCTACAGTTAAATGTTCTAAATGAATGTTTCCTCCTTCTTATGGGAAAATGGAGCGAAGGGAGATGTTACTTATTCTGCTTCCTGTGCCAAATGCCTAGAATCCTCATTTGGCCTCCCAGGACTCACAAACCACCTCACCCCTGAATTCCTTACTACTCCCAAACTCAGGCAGATAGGAACAGACTCTTCTATTAATTTCTCAGGTGTGATCATCACCTTCATCTCCACAATGAAACTTTGTGTGAGAGCCTCAGACACTCCCCTAATTTCTTGTAAGATCTACTAGTTCATGGCTGTGTGTGTGTGTGGGGTGCACGTATGCATATGCATTTTGGGGATGGCCAATGACTATGCACTCATCTAACAGATGAGACTGAGGGGGAGAGAGGAGAAGACATTGGAAGTGACAAATGACCTTATCGAACTTCTCATACCTTGCCTCTTCATAATGTTTAAGATTTTCTCAAACTTCTTCCAGTTCTGTTATTTGGCTATAGAGAAGGTGCAATGAACCCCATTTTTTTTTCCAGTGGAGAAGCTACCGTCAAGGATAAGCAGTGACTTGTGACCTAATGAGTCCCTCACTGGTGAGGAGGGAAGGGTTAGGGTCGCCTTGGCCTTATAAACTGTGCCCAGAGAAGGATATCTACCCTCAGGAGTTCTTTACACCCTCTAATGTGCGATCGGAATTCCCTAGTTTATAGAACACTTTCCCTCTATTTTCCCATTGCTTTCTCACGACTATACCGAGGAGGAGGCATTGTTAGGCTTTTTTTTTTTTTTTTTTTTTTTAATAGAAGAAGAAGTAAAGACTCTGAGAGGTTAAGTGACTTGTACAAGGTTGGACAAGTTGTGATGGAGCAAGGACTCCGCCCATTCAGCTAATTACTCAAAGCACTGCAGGTCTGGGTTGAATCCCACGCGCCAGTGTTGCAGGACTCACAGGAAAGGCTTGCGCATGCGTACGGGGAGGGCGTGTTTTGGTATTTGGATAATTCTTTGAGTGGCACCGTGCTAGGCAATGCAGGGTTCCACTTTAGCATCCCTGGCCCCAGATATGAAACCAATAGGACTGCCTCTGCAATGACTGAGACAACCAATACATCTTTCTCCTATTTTTAAACTCCCCCTATAGCGGTGGTATTCCCCTCCCGCCCTCCACCCCCATCCTCACGCCAGCCACTTAGAACCACCGGGCTATTGTCTCAGTTTTGGACCTCTCGCTCTAGGGCTCGCTCAACAAGAAAGTGTCAACCTGCCTCTGCGGCCTAAGGAGGCTGTTCCTTTAAGGAGGTTGGTTCCCAGGACTGGGCGGGGGTGGGGGGGGGAGGTGAAGAGCAGAGGTGGGAAGGGGTGGTAGGAAGAGGGGAGGGAAAGGACCCCACCCCCGCCCCTGCAGGCCTCACCTAATCGCCACACTCCGCATTATTACCCGCCTAACGCAGCGTGCTTTTAAATAAAATATGCAAAGATTTCCCTCTCAAATTATCTCCCCAGGCAAGCTAGCTCGACTCCAGCTTGTTAATGGAAAAAATGCAAATAGGGCCTCCCACCTCTCTCCTCCAGCCCCTAGGCTCTGGACAGCTAAAGTGATTTCCTTCTTTTTGGGAATTCCTGTTTTCATTGAAACCAATTTTTAGTTGTGGTGGGGGGTGGTTCCCAGGTGCCATCCAAAGAGAGAGTCTTAGAAGGAAGGGAACAACTCAGGTAGAAGTTGGAGGAAATCACTGTTATGAAGCCAGGCACGTCTAAGCCTCATTTTCTTCCTCTGAGGTCTCAATTAGTTCCTCCCAGGGCTGCTGTGAGGCCGAGCTCAGCGAAGGGCTGGGGGCCCAGGATAGGTGCACCTTTCCAGTTTAAATAAACCTGCTTTGCTTGGTGGATCCAGAGATGAAGAAAACAGATATGGCTTCTGCCCTCATGAAGCTCACAGTCTAGCAGGAAAAAACAGACAAAAAATCCTACAAAAAACCCCAGATCATTTAAAAATTTAAAAGCAATTATAGGACACCTTAATCAAGCAATCAAAGCAATATCATCACAGTGAGTCAAAAGGCCATCCATCTCCAGGTGTGAAGCCCTGAGAACACACTGTCATCCAGGTAACAAGCTAGCCAACCCTGCAGGACCAGGAGGGAAACCATCAGACAAATCCCAGTTCAAGGTCAGGCTAGGGAGCAGACAGGGGCTCTTCAAAAACACTGAAGTCAGGAAAGAAGAATTAACTGTTTCCAGATTAAAGGGGCTAAAAAGACTAGACAACTAAATGCAATGCATGATTCTGGATCAGATACTGGACTGGAAAAGAAAATTCTGTGAAGTACAGCATTAAGACATTTGGCAAAATGTGAATATGGATTATATTATACATATTTTATCCTATTTCAAATTTCTGAAATATGATCAGCATATTATGTTACATAGAAGAATCTCCTTGTTTGGGGAAATATACATGGAAATGCACAGGAATAAAAGATCATGATGTTTGTAACTTAGTCTCAGCTGGTACAGAGAACAAATGTGGCAAGACATTAACAATTGGTGAATCCAGAGAGAAATTTAGGGTTGTTCACTGAATTACTCTTGCAACTTTTTTATAGTCTGAAAAATTTCAAAATAAAAAGTTGAAAAAAGAAAATTATAATCGACTATAATTTTAAAAATATTTTATTTATTTATTCGACAGGGAGAGAGAGAGAGAAAGAGAGAGTACAAGCAGGGGTAAGAGCAGAGAGAGAGGGAGAAGCAGGCTCCCCACTGAGCCAGAAAGCCTGATGCGGGGTTTGATTCCAGGACCCTGAGATCATGACCTCAGCCAAAGGCAGTGGCTCAACTGACTGAGCCACTCAGGCACCCCTATAATTTGCTTTTAAAAGTATGATGATGATACTGTAACTATGATTTTTAAAGTCCTTACTTTTTGAGACCCTTGATAAAAAAATATGAAATAAAAATGAAATAAAATGCTCTATATTACTTACTTACAAATAATACAGGAGGAGGAAAATAGTTGGGAGCTCAGGTGAAACCAGATTGATTATGAACTGATAATTGAAGTTGTGGAGTGAGAATATCCTCCATTGTTTTTCTTATGTTTGAATTTTCTAGAATAAAAAAAGTATTGTTTTTAAGAAAAGCAATTACAAGAAATATGGTGAGAGTTAGGAGAGAAGTGCAGGACTAGCAAAAGGGACACAATCCAGTCAATGGGTTTGGAGCAAGCTTTCTAGAAGAGAGGAGTGCTTAAACAGACTTGGGGTGGGGGGGCAAAGTAAGCAGGAGTGAGGTAGGAAAGAGTTTTCCAGGGTATTAGTCCAGAAGGTATGGGAGTGAGACCCAGTGTGGTGGGGTTTGTGGGACCTGCAGGAAAGGCAGGGAAGAGAGGCCAGTTGGAGAATGGAAAGAGTTGGAGCTAGAGAGACCCTTGTCTGCTACGTATGGACTTGGGTGTTTATCCTGAGGACAGTAGAGGGCTTTGAGGAGGGAAGTGACAAGATGGGATTTGCAATGAAAAGACCACTCTGGTGCTTTGTGGGCTAATAGAAAGGTACAAGGCTGGGGACAGTTGGAAGTTCATGTCCTGTGAATTGGAGCTGAATCACTTCTGTCCTCCAAGCCTTCCTGACCCTCCCTTCCCAATTAAGAGACGAACTTTGGGTGCCAGGTTTTAAACATGAAACCAACTGGTTCCCAAAGCCAGGATGGCTGTCTCCCATCACCAGTTCCCTTGGCTTCCGTTATCACCGGGAAGCAGTGTGTCTGATGGCTAAGAGTTCAGACTCTGGAACCAGGCTGCCTGGATTCAGATTCCACCTCTGTCCTTTACTTGCTGATGACCCTGGGCAAATTTCTCTACTTCAACTGCCTCATGTATAAATAAGAATGATAGTAATATTACTTACTTGTGAGGATTAAGTGCATTGATGTGTTTCAAGTGTTTAGAACAGTCCCTGTCTTGGCAGTGGAAAGACTCAGTAAGTTCTTGTACCAAGTACTACCCCAGGATGATGCCAGTGGATGGGAAGGGAACACAGATCAAAAGCAGTATCTTTTTTATTTTATTTACTTAATTATTTAATTATTTTATTTTATTTTTTCAGTGTTCCAAGATTCATTGTTTATGCCCCACACCCAGTGCTCCATGCAATTCATGCCCTCCTTAATACCCACAACCAGGCTCACACATCCCCCCATCCTCTCCCTTCCAACACCCTCAGTTTGTTTCTCAGAGTCCAGAGTCTTTCATGCTTCTTTTTCCCCTCCAATTTACCCCAATTCACTTTTCCTTTCCTTTTCCTAATGTCTTCCATGTCACTCCATATGCTACTTGACTTTCTTTTTTTTTAAAGACATCACATTTTCTTTTTTCTTTTCTTTTTCTTTTTTTAAAGATTCTATTCACTTGACAGAGAGAAACACAGCCAGAGAGGGAACACAAGCAGGGGGAGTGAGAGAGGGAGAAGCAGGCCTCCCGCTGAGCAGGGAGCCCGATGTGGGGCTTGATCCTGGGTCTCCGGGATCATGACCTGAGCCGAAGGCAGTCGCCCAACCAACTGAGCCACCCAGGCGCCCACATTTTCTTTTTTTTTTAAAGATTTTATTTATGTATTTGACAGAGAGAGAGAGATCACAAGTAGGCAGAGGCAGGCAGAGAGAGAGGGGGAAGCAGGCTCCCCACTGAGCAGAGAGCCTGATGCGGGCCTCGATCCCAGGGCCCTGAGATCATGACCTGAGCCGAAGGCAGAGGCTTTAACCCACTGAGCCACCCAGGCACCCCACTATTTTTAATTTTTTAAGGAACCTCCACACTGTTTTCCAAAGTGACTGCACCAACTTGCATTCCTACCAACAGTGTAAGAGGGTTTCCCTTTCTTCACCTGTCCAACACTTATTGTTTCCTGTCCTGTTAATTTTGTCCATTCTAACTGATGTAAGGTGGTATCTCAATGTGGTTTTGATTTGAATTTTCCTGATGGCTAATGATGGTGAACATTTTTTCATGTGTCTGTTAGCCATTTGTATGGTTTTTTTTTTTGGAGAAGTGTCTGGATTGATGTCTTCTGCCCATTTTTTGATGTGATTATCAAAAAGCAGTATCAAATCACTGTCTTATTGCATTATTTACAATATTATATGCAGCTGGAAAGAACCAAGGTCCAACAATAAGGGAATGACTAAGGAAATTGTTATATCTAGTCATGGGAAAAGTCCCATTTTATCATATTAGGTAAAAATGCCAGAAGCAAAATTGCAAATGCATGTGACTTTAGCCATATTTTAAGAAAGAGTAGAGAAAAAAACTTCAAAGGAAACACTGAAATATTTTCAGAGATTACCTCTAGATGGTGCTATTTGGGTGTGGTTGAATTTTTAAAAAGTCTGTTTTCAAAATGTCTCATAATTACTTTTATAACGGGAACATTTCAACTTTATTTTGTTAAAAAAATTCCTTTCAATTACAAATGAATAGTGGTGAATATCATTAGCCATCAGGAAAATGCAAATCAAACCACAATGAGATGTCACTTTACACCCACAAGGATGGCTATAACCAAAACAACAGATAATAACTAATGTTGGTGAGTATGTGGAGAAATTGGAAGCCTCGTGACCTGCTGGTAGAGATGTGATATGCAGCTGCTTGGAAAACAATCTGGCAGTTTCTCAAATAGAGTTGAGAAATAGAGTTACCATAATTCCATAACCCACTAATTTCATTCCTAGTATGTATATGCCCAAGAGAATTAAAAACACTCATTCACAGAAAAAACATGTACGTGAATGTTCAAGGCAACATTCTCCATAACAGCCCAAAGAGGAAACAACCTGTTAAAAAACAAAATCCAACTGAATCAATTTAAAGGTCTAATTGGCTTTATTTAATGATTCATGAAATGGGCAGCATCTCAGCAAATAGAAAGGAGTTCCAAGAAGCTGTACAAAATGGAAGATTTTATAGGCAGAAGGGTGTGCAGCAAGAAATAATTCTAGCAAAGAAGGGACTGTTTCAGTCAAGGTTACCTTCCTTTGAGGAAAGGTGGGCATCTATCCTGTAGATTACCTCACTAGTGAGGATGAGGTTTTTCTAGAACAAGTGGTTAAAGGTTACATTCCTGGGAGAAGCTGAAACTGAGGTTAAATTAGGTATTAAATTTTGGTTGCTGATGTGGGCTTAGTGTCAGCGATTCCATTTAAAAAAAAAGATTTTGGGGCACCTGGGTGGCTCAGAGGGTTAAGCCTCTGCCTTTGGCTCAGGTCATGATCTCAGGGTCCTGGGATCAAGCCCTATGTCAGGCTCTCTGCTCAGCAGGGAGCCTGCTTCCAGCCTTTTTCTCTGCCTGTCTCTCTGCCTATTTGTGATCTCTCTCTCTGTCAAATAAATATATAAAATCTTAAAAAAAAAATAAGAGAGAGAGTGTGTGTACATTCGTGGCGGGGGTGGAGATGGCAGGGAAGGGAAGGTGGAGGAAGAGAGAGAATCCAAAGCAGATTCTGCACTGAGCACAGAGCCTGATGGATTGGATCCCCGGACCCTGAGATCATGACCTGAGTTGAAACCAAGAGCTGGATGCATAACCAACTGAGCAACCAGGGCGCTCCACCAGGGATTTCATTTTGAGCTTGCAGTTCCTTTTTTTTTTTCTTTTAAAAAAACATTTTATTTATTTATTTGAGAGAGAGAATGAGAGGGGAGAAGGTCAGAGGGAGAAGCAGACTCTCCGCAGAGCTGGGAGCCCTGTGCAGGACTCGATCCCGGGACTCCAGGATCATGACCTGAGCTGAAGGCAGCGGCTTAACCAACTGAGCCACCCAGGCGCCTCATTGAGCTTGCAGTTCCTTTTTTTAACAAACTCACAGTCCTTCAACTGATGAATGGGTAAATGAAATGTGGTATAGCCATACCATGGGATATTGTCTAGCAATAAAAACAACTAAGGCCCTGATTCATTTTTTATTTCTTATAATTCTATGATGTTGTATTTTTTTATCATAAAATAAAGTCACCAACTACAAGTTTGAAAAGTAGGCTGTGGGATTAGAGCTAGCTTGTGGTGACTCCATAATTACTTTGTAAGAGGAATGTAAGACAATGATCTGATGGAAAGGAGTGGCTCTTGGTTCCGATTTCAGTGTATGTGCTGCTGAAAGGAGCAGGGGGTGGATCTTGGTATTGCATTTCCATACCACTTTATATACTAAGCAAATAATGTCAATATCAGAGGACAAGGAAGAGATTATGGTGAAAGAAGAGAAGCTAACAATAGCAGGAATGACTCTTCTAATAAAATGACTTTCAGCATGCTGGTGTATTTTCAGGATGTTCCCCCAACCATATTTTCTACATCATTGCAACCATAATGCGTAAGCATGATGAATGCCAATTTTGTTTGGTCAACATTGCAGTAATCATTTTCCATGTTGTTACATCGACTGTTCAACCATTGTTTTTTAATAATTTTATAATGTTACATAGGAAAGAATCACAACATACTTAACTCATCCTATCTATACTTAGATAATTAAGATGCTTCCAATTTTTTCTACTATAATGAACAATGCTATACTTAACATCTTTGTTCATATTTCCCCTCATATTTTGAACTGTTTGGGGTAGATTTTTAGAGTTAGAATTCCTGAATCAAAGGGTCTTTATTGCTATTGAGAAATGAAAACATCCTTGCAAATTTAATAAATACAAAATCAATAGTTATTATGTGTAATTATATATATCCTAACAAAATATACTCTATATTATTACGTATATTATAATTAACAATATGTGTGAAAACTATTATTTTCATTTTCCTTCTTTTCTCTTTCCTTCCTTTCTGATTTCTAGTGAGGTTGAGTATCACTCTCTCTCTCTCTCTTTTTTTTTTTCAAAATTTATTTATTTATTTGAGAAAGAGAGAGAGTGTGTATATAGGGATGCAAAAGTGGGGGGGAGTAGAGGGAAAGAATCTTAAGCACACTCCCAGCAAAGCGTGGAGCTCAGGGGGGTGGGGGTTCGATCCCACAACCCTGAGATCATGATCTGAGCCCAAAACAAGAATTGGACACCAAACTGATTAAGCCACCTGAGCTCCTCTCTGTCTCTTTTTTAGACGGTATCCCAATAAATCTTCCATGCGGGTCCTGTTCTGTGCTAAGTGGCTCCTTCCCCTGAATATGCTCGAAGATTATTTAAGTACAGGGCCATAACAAGGTTGTGAGTGCTTGAGCCAAGTCAGTGGTGGGGAAGGAGGGGATCAGGATGAATTCAAGAGACTTTAGGCCAATTCGAATACTGTCTATGAGTATCAGTTAGATGTAGGGTAAAGGAGAGGGGGGATAATTCACTCTGACTTGACAAGCCTAAGAATTAGGTCACAACATGAGAGAACCGAGAAAAGGAGCAGAGGCAGTTCAGTCTGGGGCTGAGATCCCCGAGGACGCCTGAGTGGTGGATGGGGTAACGGATGCTATGGAGTATCACCCAACGCCCTCCTTCAGGGCCAGAACACTTATTCCCTCATTCCAGAAGTGTTGGTGGCTGAGGGCTCTCAGCTGAGTCTCTCTCTGTATTTGCCCTCAGCTGAAGAGGCCCAAGGTCACACTGTCTTCCTAGGACATCAATACCATGACTAACCGAAGTGGAGATATAAAGTCTGGGCCCCGAGACAGGACAAATCCGGAAGGCCATCCAGATTCCACAGCGGTGGCTTTTGTTTTAACCATTCAGTTTCTTCAACCGCCCAACTCTGTTTCCTTCCTTCCCCCGCTGACGCTGATTCCAAGAGCACTTCCCAGTAAGCTTCCTGCCTATGGATCTCCATCTTGAAGTCTGTTTTCAGGAAACCAACTCCAGACAGTTGGAGATACATATCTGGGCTGGGGAGGAAAGTTTGTTTGAGAGAGAGATTTGGGAACAAAGATGGTGGGTGTGAGGCAGTGGGGCAAGATGATGGAAGATGAGGGGCCCCATGGGTCTTAGGGAATAAAGGCCTGCATGGAGGGGCTGGAACAGGGAAGAATAGGCGAGATGGGGAATGGAGGCATGACAATGTAAGGCTGAGACAGGTGTTTTCAGGAGGGGCAGGCAGTTAGGGCCTCTCGGAGTCTGGCAGAGTTCAGGCCACTATTATTTTTAGGATCTGGTAAATTTAAAAATGTCTAATACCAATAAAGTGAGCTTAAAATGTAGTATTGTTTAAATGCTTCCATTAATAAGTTGATTATTTTATTATTTTTAGGAGATTTTATTTATTTGAGAGAGAGAGAGAGCACGGTCAAGGGGGAGAGGCAGAGGGAGAGGGAGAAGCAGACCCCCCACCGAGCAGGGAGCCCAACAGGAGCTTGATCCCAGGACCCAGAGTTCATGACCTGAGCTGAAGACAGATGCTTAACTGACTGAGCCATGCAGGCATCTGTAATTGATTATTTTAACAGTGATACAAAACCAGAACAAATCTATGTACTGTCTCACTGGAAATAAAATTTAAAATACAGAATTCAGGTTCCTCATGTATATGAAGCCTGGACCATAAGTCCCTTGTGACCACTGAGTGTCCCACCTTCCCCAGCAGTCAGCAGAGGCCGACCTGGTCGGAATTTGGAAAACAAAAACAGAAAATAACAAACGTTGATGAGAATGTGGAGAAATCATACTCTTTTTTTTCCTGCTAGTTAGAATGTAAAACAGGGTAGCTGAAAACAGTACAGCAATTCCTCCAAAAATTAAACTTAAAATACTATATGATCTAGAAATTTCACATCTGGGTAAATACCCAAAAGAATTAAAGCAAGGATTCAATCAGGTTCATAGCAATGTTATTCACAGTAGCCAACGGTGGAAAACAAGTGTCCATCAATGGAAGAATGGATAACCAAAATGTGGTATATACATATAATGGAATGGCCTTTAGCCTTAAAAAGGAAGGAAATTCTGACACATGCCACAGCATGGATGAACCTTGAGGACAATATGCTAGGTGAAAAAGCCAGTCAAAAAATACTGAATGATTCCCCTATGTAAAGTACCTAGGATAGTCAAATTCAGAGAGAGAATGCAGAAGGCTGGTTGCCAGGGATCTGGGAGTGGGAGTGGGGGTGGTGGGGGGTGGGGATGAGGAGTTAGTGCTTAATGAGCATAGAGATTAAGTTGTTTTTTATTTTATTTATTTATTTATTTATTTATTTATTTATTTATTTAATTTTATTTTTTTAAAAGATTTTATTTATTTGACAGAGAGAAACATAGCCAGAGATGGAACACAAGCAGGGGGAGTGGGAGAGGGAGAAGCAGGCTTCCTGCCAAGCAGGGAGCCCGAAGTGGGACTTGATCCCGGGTCTCCGGGATCATGACCTGAGCCGAAGGCAGTCGCTTAACCAACTGAACCACCCAGGCGCCCCAGAGATTAAGTTTTGCAAGATGAAAAGAGAATTCTAGAGAAGGATGGTGGTGATGGTTATACAATAGCACAAATGTGTTCAATGCCACAGAACCATGCCCTTGACAATAGTTAAGATGGTAAATTTTATATCACGTGTATTTGACCATACACACAAAAGCAAACAAACAAACAGAAGTGACTGTGACACGCTCCATCCTGTGGGAGTGTATCTGCCACCGACTGCTGCCTGGGCTAAGCAGAGTCAAGTGGCTTCATGCAATCCATACTCAGCAGTGTCACAAGCAAGTGGCTTACAAGTTACAGCAACCATCAGAGCTTCTGAACAAAACTAAGTCTGTAGGTGATACAGGACTTTCCAAGTCATGATTGAAAAATAAATTACTGGGGCACCTGGGTGGCTCAGTCGTTAAGCGTCTGCCTTTGGCTCAGCTCAGGATCCCAGGGTCCTGGGATTGAGTCCTGCATTGAGCCCCCCATTGAGCCCCCTATTGAGCCCTGCATCAGGCTCCCTGCTCAGCAGGGAAGCCTGCTTCTCCCTCTCTCACTCCCCTGCTTGTGTTTCCTCTCTGGCTGTGTCTCTCTCTGTCTAATAAATAAATACAATCTTTTTTTTTTTTTAATTTTTTTTAAAGATTTTATTTATTTGACAGAGAGAAACACAGCCAGAGAGGGAACACAAGCAGGGCGAGTGAGAGAGGGAGAAGCAGGCTTCCCGCCGAGCAGGGAGCCCGATGTGGGACTCGATCCCGGGTCTCCAGGGTCATGACCTGAGCCGAAGGCAGTTGCCCAACCAACTGAGCCACCCAGGCGCCCAATAAATACAATCTTTAAAAAAAGAAAAATGAGTGACTGTGGCTGGTGACTAATAAAATGATTCCTTTATGCCCTCTGCCGAGGGGGAAAAAAAAAAAGAGGTTACAAGCAACAATGCCCGACAGCTTAAATTAGGACTGCTCAAATGACTCAAGTTCAGATTTCGGGAGGATTCTCCTCTTTGACTTGGGTGATTTGTGCCTTCTGGAAAAAAGAGAAGAACCTGAACTTGTGTCAGTGAAGTGGACTATAAAGATGGTTCTATGATCATCGTGGTCTATATGTATGGTGCCCTAGGGATGGAGAGTCTAAAACCTGTGCAGCCATTCTGAGCTCCTTGAGTGGCAGATAGTGAGTTCAGGGAACAGGTGAATACCTGCCTGAATCCTCAGAGATACGTGGGAGAGAGGATGGACTTCCAGGGTCACGCAAGATCAGCACTGGGGTTACTGTTATTTGCACATAGGCACAGTAGTTGCATTAGGGAATCTCCAATTTCTGCATGAGCAAATGTGCATGTACTGGACACAAGGGCTACCCCCTCGTCAAGCAGATGGGATCAGAGGGAAGGGCCTTCTCCCTGCTGCCAGGAGCTGGGAGTGATGCCCTTGACCACCAAAGATGGTGTTTGTAGAACTCTCACAGAGGTAACCACTCCTCCAGACAGGTGTGAATTGTTATGGGCTATGGGGCTGGATGGGGTCCTGAGGGTTGACCTTAGCAGCAGCCAGGCCTCTCCCTGACCCAGTAATTCAGTGTAGCCCTGCTTCCTTGCCCCAATTCCAGGTTCAGGGAAGGAGGACCCAGTGCCTGAGTTAATGGCTCTGGGCTTTAGTGGATGTCTTGGGTTCCTGGGACCATAGTGTATTGAGTTTGGGGGATAGGGCACTCAGGAGTCTTTCCAGGCTGCAGTTGGACCTCGTCTGAGGGGTTGAGTTGAGACTCTAGGGGCTTGGGATTCTGGCCAAGGGCCTGCTCCAGTACTGGGCACCTGGTCATCCTCCTAGCCTGGTTCTTGGTTCCAACCCTCCTTGCCCCACCATCCCCTTACCGGAAGCATGGCTGGCTAGGTCTCCCCCATGCAGGTTACCTGGTCAGCCTCTCAGTCTGGTTCTTGGTTCTCCAAACCTCCTTACCCCACCATCCCCTTACCAGAAGCATGGCTGCCTGGGTCTCCAGCCAGCCCAGGGGAGAAAGCCCAGGGGAGAAAGCAACCCCATTCCATCTCAGGACCTTCTTTGTCCCTCTTTACAACCTCTTTCCTGGGGGTCTTTTGTGCAAATGGAGTGAGAGCCAGAACAGAGTAAACCTCTGGCTCTTTATTAAAGATGTGTGTGTGTGTGTGTGTGTGTGTGTGTGTGTGTGTGTGTAAGGAGAGAGAAGTGTGCTGAAAAATGAACGTGTCCCTTTTCCAATTTCCCCACAGCTCCCACCTCCCAGCCCTGCTCAGCTGTGCAGGTGGACCCCGGGCTTGTCATTAAGTCTCTGTCTCTGACACCTAACAGCTTCCATGCCTGGGGCTCCTCTGCCTCCCCTCTCCCTGCCCCTCCCCATCAGCTTCAGCTGCAAACCGCCACCCAGCATCCCCAAAGCTGCTCCCTCCAGCCCCAGGGCCCCAACTTGGTGCTGGCCTTCAGAAGCAGCCCTTCATAAAGTAACTCCCCAGCCCCTCTCCAGCCTTGGCACGGAGCCACTAGATAACAGAAGGAGGAGACAGAGGAAGGAAAAAGAGGAGGAATACAGAGAACATAACTGAGTCTAGAAGGATTGAGTTTAGAGAGGAGAACGAATCTGTCAGTCCAGCTATTTTAGACTCATCTACTCGTCTAACCATTTGTCCCCTGCCTGTCTCTCTCCCCAATTTCTCCCTTTCTTTCTGTGTTTTCCTTTGATCTATTATTTATCATTCATTCATTCATTCCTCCATGCATTCATTCATTCTTCATCTACTGATCAAGTCTCAGTCAAAGAGAACCAAAAAACAATTTACATATAAGAAAAAATTTCCAAGCTCCACTTTGGGAAACATTTACTTTCACCCAACTCTCCCACTTTCTGCTCAAGTATGGTCTGTACCTACCTGCTTCTCTTTCTCTCTCTCTTTGAAACCTTACTCCACCCAGGCCCACCGATGCGAGCTCTACCTCCTCACTAGCACCCAAATTCCCTTACCCTTGGCCTCCTGCAACATCTGTCTCACTAATACCCATGGCAGACTGGACTGCTGAGAGTTGTGGAAGGCTGGGGATCCCATTACCATTCTGCCCTTGAAGGGCATTCAGTGATGCTGCCTCTCCTATTCCCACCTCAGCCCACATATTTAGATCCTCCCCAAGCCCCTACCTCTTCTCTTCTTATCCTCTCAACCAGGGTCAGGCTACTGACTCCACCTAGCCATGGGTGCGAACCCCTCCACTTGGCCCTCCAACTCCAATGATCTCTGCTCTCCCATCTTTCTTTCTCTCTCAATTCTGATTTCTCTTACTGGGAAAGACCAACAACAATTTTGTTATTATTGTTAAGGTATAATTGACATATAACATTATATTGGTTTCAGGCATACAGCATAATAATTTTATTCTTTGCATGTACTGTGAAATTATCACCATAGTAAGTCTAGTTACTGTCACCACTCACAGTTACAAATTTTTACTTGTGATGAGAACTTTTTAAAAAGATGTTATTTATTTATTTGACAGAGAGAGAGAGAGCATAAGTAGGCAGAGTAGCAAGCAGAGGCAGGGGGAGGGGTGAGAGAGTGCATAAGCAGGGGGAGCAGCAGAGGGAGAAGCAGACTCTCCACTAAGCAAGGAACCCTTCGGATCATGACCTGAGCCAAAGGCAGACACTTAACCAACTGAGCTGCCCAGGCGTTCTTATCCATTCTTTTCATGGCTGAGAGGTAGTTGCTTGTATATCTATACCACATCTTCTTTCATTCATCCATTGAATCCAAAGAACACTTAGGTTATTTCCGTGTCTTGGCTATTGTAAATAATGCTGCAGTGAACATGTGGGTGCATATATCTTTTTGAATTAGTGTTTTTGTTTTTTTGGATAAAACACCCAGAAGTGGAATTGTTGCATCATATGGAAATTCTACTTTCAATTGTTTGAGGAAAATAAATACTTTTTTAAAAAAAGATTTTATTTATTTATTTGACAGAGAGAGAGATCACAAGTAGGCAGAGAGAGGAGGAAGCAGGTCCCCTGCTGAGCAGAGAGCCCGACGTGGGCCTGGATCCCAGGACCCTGAGATCATGACCTGAGCCAAAGGCAGAGGCTTTAACCCTCTGAGCCACCCAGACGCCCCATACTGTTTTCCATAATTGTATGGAAAATACAATGTGGCTGCACCAATTTACTTTCCGACCAATAGAGCACAAGTGTCCCATTTTCTCCACATTCTCACCAACACTTGTTATTTCTTTTGTTGGTAATAGAAACTATCACCAACAGGTGTGAATGTTATCTCCTGTGGACAACTTTGGGTTTGACCCCTGCCTTCTCCAGACTTTGTGGAACATCTTTTCTTTCCTGAATCTTCCGTCTCTTTTGTCTCCACTGATTCCTTTCCTCAGCCCACAAATGCCTTTCTCTAACCCCTTGTCTCACTACCACCAGCCCAGTCTCCTCTCTGCGAAGTCCCACTTCAGAAGAACCTCCTATTTCTTTCTCTTTATTGTCTTGTTTTCACTCTCCAGTTCACTATTAGTAGTATCCTTTTTTTGTTTTTTAAGATTTTCTTTATTTATTTGACAGAGAGAAACACAGCTAGAGAGGGAACACAAGCAGGGGGAGTGAGAAAGGGAGAAGTAGGCTTCCCACTGAGCAGGGAGCCCAATACGGGGCTAGATCCAGGACTCTGGGATCATGACCTGAGCCGAAGGCAGACGCTTAAAGACTAAGCCACCCAGGTGCCCCTATTATTAGTCTTCTGTCTCCCACGGCCCCATGACACACTCTCATAGGTACTCAGTGACCTCCATGTTTTACATTTAATGTGAAGAATCCATTCCATTCTTAATTTACTTGTCCACATGCAATATTGGATGTGATACACTTGATTCCTTTTCTTGAAACCTTTTTCTCTATTGTCTCCTGGGACATCACTGTCTCCATGTTATTAATGTCAAGCCTTTGTAATAATTTCTTCATGACATTTCAGCATTTCTGCTTGAGATGTTAGACTGAGCTAACATTTTGATCCAAACACATAGAAATGAAGAATAGAGTTTTAGATTTTTTCCTTCCAATTAAAAAAAAAGTGTTTATCCGAGCTTGAAAACAACAAAGGTAAACTTTCCAATGCCAAAACAACTCTATGGAGCCCTTCAGTGGTGACTGGGAGCCAAGGCTTTGTAGCCTAGGACAGAATTGAGATCTAAGCCTTGGGGCTGGACTTCTTTTTTTTTTTTTTTAAATACTATACTGCATCATTGTGAATCTTTTTTTTTTTTTTTAAGATTTTATTTATTTATTTGACAGAGAGAGAGAGAGCACAAGTAGGCAGAGAGGCAGGCAGAGAAGCAGGCAGAGAGAGGAGGAAACAGGTTCCCTGCTGAGCAGAGAGCCCGAGACGTCGTGGGCCTTGATCTCAGGCCTTGATCTCAGGACCCTGAGATCGTGACCTGAGCCAAAAGCAGAGGCTTTAACCCACTGAGCCACCCAGGCGCCTGGGGCTGGAATTTTATTAAAATTTTTATTTAGAGGTGCCTGGATGGCCTAGTTGGCTAAGTGGCTGCATTTGGCTCAGGTCATGATCCCCAGAGTCCTGGGATGGAGCTCCGCATCAGGCTCCCTGCTTGGCAAGGAGCCTATTTCCCCCACTTCCCCCTGCTTGCCCTCTCTCTGTCAAATAAATAAAGAAAATCTTTATAAAAATAAAATTTTTATTTAAGTTCAACTCGATTAACATACACTGTATTATTAGTTGTTTTTTTTTTTTTAAGATTTTATTTGTTTATTTGACAGAGAGAAACACAGTGAGAGAGGGAACACAAGCAGGGGGAGTGAGAGAGGGAGAAGCAGGCTTCCCACTGAGCAGGCAGCCCGATGTGGGGCTCGATCCCGGGTCTCCGGGTTCATGACCTGAGCTGAAGGCAGTCGCTTAACCAACTGAGCCACCCAGGCGCCCCTATTATTAGTTTTAGAGGTAGAATTTAGTGATTCATCAGTTGCATACCCAGCGCTCATTACTTCAAGCGCCTTCCCTAATGCCTATCATCTAGTTACCCCGTCTCCCCACCCACCTCCTTCCAGCAAGGAGCTGAGCTTTTAACACTAGAAGCCAGCTGGAATTAAGGCTATAGAATAGAATTGAGCTCCTTGCATAAAGATGGAGGCAAGAAAGGGCTGTATTGCTTATTAAAACTCTTTACCTGTTCATTTCCTGTGGGATATGAACAGAAGTGTAAGTAGGCCACTCAGTCCCGACTAAAAGTACTTATGTCAACCCTGAGAAAGCTGACCCTCTGGCCTGACCAATATGTGGGTAGAGGGCTACAATTCTACACCACCTTTTTGATCTAGAAATCTCAACCTCAAAGTAGACGCAGCCTAAGATAAAAATTGATCCAGAGCCCATGAACTCAATTGGTCAGAGAAAGTTCACAATCTACTGCACAACCCAGGACATTTATAGAATCTTATGAAAGGAAGTTTCCCAGAAGATAGGTTCACAAATAAAAATTACAAAACAAGTAAGGAAATCAAATAGCAAAAGAGACAGCACACAAAGCATAGATAATAGAGTATTCTAATAGGGTATAAAATGGTCAAGGAGAGAAACAAAATAACATAATACACAAAGCATAAATAAGATACTAGAAAATAGGTGAATTTGAGATAAATTATTAACATAAAATTGTGGTCTTTGAAAAAATAATTCAGTGGAGGGGTGCATGCAGTTGGTAGAGCATGTGATTCTTTTAAAAAATATATTTATTTTTTGGGCCCCTGGGTGGCTCAGTGGGTTAAAGCCTCTGCCTTCAGCTCAGGTCATGATCTCAGGGTCCTGGGATGGAGGTCCGCGTCGGGCTCTCTGCTCAGCTGGGAACCTGTTTCCTCTGCTCTCTCTGCCTGCCTCTCTGCCTACTTGTGATCTCTCTCTCTGTCAAATAAAATAAATAAAATCTTAAAAAAAAAGAATTTTGGAAAGAGAACAGCAAGAATCGTGGAAAGACAGTGTTAGGAGAGATATTGGGTAATAATTCTCTAGAATTGATGATTGATATGAATTCTCAGATTGAAAATAAACATGGTATCCCAAGCAGGATAAATTAATACAGAGTGACACCCAGTACATAACAGTGAGCCCACAGAACATTAAGGAAAAATAGAAAAATTTAAAAGCTACTAAAAAGAAAAGATATATAAAAAGAAATGGCAATCATACCAAGAATAGACTTTTCAACAACAACAATCGATGCTAGAAGGCAATGGAATAATATCATCAGTGGGTGAGGGAGAATGACTGTCTACTTAGAGTTCTATTCCTGACCGACATATCAGAATGTTGATAGCAGGGGCGCCTGGGTGGCTCAGTTGGTTAAGCGACAGCCTTCGGCTCAGGCCATGATCCCGGAGACCTGGGATCGAGCCCCACATCGGGCTCCCTGCTCGGCGGGAAGCCTGCTTCTCCCTCTCTCGCTCTGCCTGTTGTGTTCCCTCTTTAGCTGTGCTTCTCTCTGTCAAATAAATAAAATCTTTAAAAAAAAAAAAAGAATGTTGATAGCAAAATAAGGTGATTTCGGTCACATAAAGACAAAAACAGTTTTTGCTGAAAGAATTATTAAAGGCTGTCTATCAGCAAGAAAGACATAAAATCCAGAGAAGATGTGGGATGCAAGAGGCAGTAATGTTTAAAATATTTCTAAATATTAAAAAAATTCCATCTCCTATACAGGATTTTCCTTCCCTATTCATCCTCTAAATATTGCTGTTACCTTGAATTCTGTTCTTTTTTTTCTTGACTCTACTTGGGCAATTATATCCACATAAATACTTTCAAATGTCATCGGTAAACAGATGCCTCAGAACATTCCATCTCTGTTCTTGACTTTGAGCCCATATATGCAACTGTATGATGGGCATCTCTATTTAAATGTCCCAAAGACTCCTTCAATGCATCATGCTCAAACTAAATTCACCACCTTCTCCAAATCTGTTCCTCCTCCAGTTTCCCTCTCACAATAAATGTCACTAGTACCTTCTCTATGGCCCAAGTTCCATGTCTAGACATCAGGCTCAACTCAGTCTCCCCAAATCCAATCATTTACTGACTTCTAAATTGTTTCTCGAATCCCTTCTTCAGGCCACCATCATCCCTAGGTTTGACTGTAAAGGCAAGGAAACTTTTACTTGTAATCCTTCACTTAAACAAGGCAAAACAATTGACAGAGTGCCTATCAGATAGTGACTGCATGATTCGTGATAAGTATTTATTTTTTTAAAGTTACTTGATCATGGGGGTGCCTGGGTGGCTCAGTTGGTTGGGCAACTGCCTTCAGCTCAGGTCATGATCCCGGAGACCCGGGATCGAGCCCCACATGGGGCTCCCTGCTCGATGGGAGGCCTGCTTCTCCCTGTCTCACTTCCCCTGCTTGTGGTCCCTCTCTGGCTGTGTTTCTCTCTGTCAAATAAATAAAAATCTTTAAAAAAAAAAAAAAGTTACTTGATCATGAATACTTTATGATATATTCTCATTTTAGAGTTCAGTCAACTGATGTCCATGGAAACTAATGTCACTTACCCAAAGTCACATAGCTTTGTGATAGAAGACCTAAAAGCTTTGGGCACCTGGATGGCTCAGTGGATTAAAGCCTCTGTCTTCGGCTCAGGTCATGATTTCATGATCTCAGGGTCCTGGGATAGAAGCCCTTGTCAGGCTCTCTGCTCAGAAAGGAGCCTCCTTCCTCCTCTCTCTCTGCCTACTTGTGTATCTCTCTCTCTGTCAAATAAATGAATAAAAAAATTTAAAAAAGAAGACCTAAAGCTTTAACCACTGTGTACTTATGATATAATATTTTAATCGTGGACAAAGGTGTCTATTTCCCCCAAAATACCAAGAGCTGCCCAGGGGTAGGAACTGGATTGGATTTGTTTCTGTGTTATTGATGGATATTTGCTGAATCGAATCTGATTGAGCTTTGAGGATGAAGCTGACACCGATGGTTGCCTATAAGGGCTAATGGCAGAGTTAGTGAAGAGATTCCCAAGCAGAGGGGTGTTTGTGGGCAAAAGGTAAACTTGGGGGCTGATGGAAAGAGGGACTTGATTGTGGGGCACCTGAAGGACACTGCCTGGGAGTTTGAGCCTCTGGCTCTATAGCTGTTCCTTCTTGATGCTTTTTTAAGGCTTTATTTGGGGCTTTATTTGCTGGCACTGAAGGGGTAACATCCACACTCTTCATTGGATTTATGGATAGATAAGAGAGAAATCTGAGGCTTCTTTCTTGGGGGAAAAACCCTGCTGATTCAAAGCTAGGTATACAATGTCAGTTTCTTAGTTTTGACAAATGTACCATGGCAACATAACATGTGAACAATGGGGAAGTTGAGTACAGGGTATACAGGAACTCTCTGTGGTTTCTTTGTTACTTTTTTGTAAATCTAAAGTCATTTAAAAATAAAAATTTTATTAAAAACAGAAAAAACAAGGTGTAGCTAAACCCACAGCTAAAATCCCAGAAGAGCATAACTTCTGAAGAGAGGAAGGCAGGCCTCTGTTGTCCTTGGGCAAGCTACCTTGCTGCTCTGAACTTCAGTGTGTTCACCTGTACAATGGAGAAATATCCTTTTGCAGTGACCTGCTGGAGATTCGATGATAATGAAATGAGTGAAAGGGAAGGAAGGAGGTCAGGATCCAGCAGAACCATGAGACTGAGGACCAGACGCTGGGTCTAGCAGGGAAGCCAGCCTAAGCCCTAGGCAGAGGCAATGGTGGCACTGGGTTCAGTTCATCCCAATGCACCAGATACCAAGGCAGGATAAATCAAGACACCTTCCCTGAGAGAGAAGGCAGCGGTCCACTCGATAGAGCAGGGGTTGGCAACGACTAACACTTTCCTAGAGATGATGTGCCAAAGCCCTGGGGCCTGGATGGCTTGTCCGAGCCCATCCTGTCCTTGTGGATCCCTGGGAGAGATGAACGATTCAGAGGAGGCTGAGAGGGCTAGATCCCAGTAAAAGTAGTAACCCAGGTTCTGGCCCCAGACGACAGGCTCTCCCTCCTCCATCCATGGAGGTAGGAGGTAGGTAGCAACTCATATGCACAGGAACAAAGTGGCAACATGGGGGCAGTGAGTGAAGCTGGGCTCTGGCAGGTAGAGGCTGAGCATTTCTGCACACTTGGGCCCTCCTTTGAATTAATTCCCCACTGACAGGGTTTGTGCGCTGCTCTCCCTTTGTGCTATTTTAATTAACAGAGATCTCCTCCGAGCAAACCAGCTGCTGTGTAAGTTGTCAAACTGTCAGCACACATAGGATGGATGCCATGGGGACATCGAGTGTGGAAACTACTGATCGGCTCTCCATCTCCTTGGTGTATTCGAACCTCCCTCTATTCCTTGCCCTGTGGTAATAATGGGCAGAAGAATGCCAAGAATTGGTTTTGGGTTCAGAAAGACTTAGGTCTGACTTTGTGTCTACCACAAATCTACTGTGAGGGTTTGGGCAAATCATTTAGCTCTTCTGGATCTTATTTTCCTCATCTGCAAAATGGGAATCATAATACTTCTCTTGTCACAGGGATTGTGGTAGATGAAACACACAACACGCTTCATCTAGTGCTTATACTGCCCAATAAATATGGTTTCTTATGAAATCAGTTTTCCTGGTCAGTATGAAGTTCCCTATCTGGCCCTTGAAACTTTAACTAAAACATACATGGGAGAAATCTTACGGTTCTCATTACTTTTCTATGTATTGTTAGTCTATGCTCAAGCCAACTCTCTTTCGCAGTAGTTTTGTCTCCCATCAAGTAATTAGGACCCTAATGTCCTCCTTCTTCACTTTCTATTCCCCTATCAGGTCTCTGGATAAAATGGGCATTCTCCTTGATGGGTCTTAGAGGTTATATGCAGCTATTCTCACTGTATAAATGAACAAATGAATAAAAGGATGGATGGGATGGGGAAGGTTTTAAGGAACCAATGGTTGACTTGGGCCCTGAAGGATAAGTTGTTTAGGTAAAGGTAGGGAGCAAGGGTAGAGAAGCGTTCTAGGCAGAAATAATAGGATGTTCGAATGACTAAAGGAAAGAGAGAGCATCCTGTATTTCAAAAATTGAAAAGGGTTTAGCTAAACTTAAAAGACTTATAAAAGGGACACCTGGGTGGCTCAGTTGGTTGGGCGGCTGCCTTCGGCTCAGGTCATGATCCTGGAGACCCGGGATCGAGTCCCACATCGGGTTCCCTGCTCGGCGGGAAGCCTGCTTCTCCCTCTCTCACTCCCCCTGCTTGTGTTCCCTCTCTGGCTGTGTTTCTCTCTGTCAAATAAATAAAATCTTAAAAAAAAAAACAAAAACAAAAAAAAAAAGTTTAAAAAAAAAAAAAAAAAAAAAAAAAAAAAAAAAAAAAAAAAAAAAAAAAAAAAAAAAAAAAAAAAAAAAAAAAAAAAAAAAAAAAAAAAAAGACTTATAAAAGGCAAGGGGGGTAGGTGTGAGAGGTGAAGCCACAAGAGAGGGTGGAATGTGAACACAGGTCTTGGTAAAACACCTTTCAGAATTTAGATTTTATCATATAGGCAAAGAGAGGCCAAGGAGGGATTTTATGCAGCAGAAAGATATAGTCAGATTTGTATTTTAAAAGATAACTCAGATGAGGAATAGGTAGAAAGTTAGAAAAGGCAAGAGTGGATCCAGGGAATCCAGCTAGGGAGGTGTTTTTCGAATTAAGATTAAAGCTGAAAGTCTCACTTGACAAAAAGAGAAGTAGACTTATTTTCCTCTGCTGATCTTTAGCAGGCAGAAGCTACAGAATTAATATTGATTGGACATGGAAAGTCAAGGAATAGGACAGAAGAAGAAGAAGCCAGTAAGAAGTGGCCAGAGAGGTGGGAGGAAGACAAGAAAGAAGATAACCAGGGGAGAGAGTCCCTGTTTGGAGACTGGTCAATAATGCCCAATGCTGCCAAGAGCTTCCAACTGTGAAGACTGGGAAGTGGACCCTGGGTCTTCTCAAAAGACATGGCTGGTACCCTTGGTGGGCAGCTCTGTGTGGGTGGGGTGGGGGTGGGTGGAGTGCAGAAGACATTGTAGTGACTTGGGAAATGCAGGGTAGTAAGAAGAGGATAGAGTGAGAGAGGACACAACTCTTCCAAGAAAATTGGCAATGAATGGAAGGAGATGGATAGAATGGCAGATAGAAGGAAATGTTTTATAGAAGAATAACTTATTTTTTAAGCTGGGAGGGATATGAGCATATTTAAATGCAAGAAGGATCTTGTGGCGGGCGCCTGGGTGGCTCAGTGGGTTAAAGCCTCTGCTTTCGGCTCAGATCATGATCTCAGGGTCCTGGGATCAAGGCCCGCATCGGGCTCTCTGCTCAGCAGGGAGCCTGCCTCCTCCTCTCTCTCTGCCTGCCTCTCTGCCTACTTGTGATTTCTCCGTCAAATAAATAAATAAAATCTTTTTTTTTTTTTAAAGAAGGATCTTGTGGAGAGCAAGAAACTGAAGGTATAGGAGACAGGGAATAGTTGATGGAGAAAGGTTCTAGGAAAAGTAGATTGGGATGGAAAGCAAAGCTTCAGTGAGCAATTAGTTGTGGATACTTCTAAGATGGGAGGAGGTAAAGATGAGGATAAATTTGGGAAGTTTCTATTGGGGGGTGTTCAAGAAGCTAAGAGGGTCTTCTTCTGTTGGTCCTTAAACCATGTATGTTCTCTGTAAAGAAATAGGTGAGATTATATGCTGAAAATGAAGCCAGGAGTTGGTGGAGATGTGGGCTTCAGAAGAGGGATGGAAAAGTAGCTGTTTAAAAAAAGGTTGGGAACTGTTTGGGGGTTTGTGAAAAGGCCTGTGTGCCAGGCTGAGGACCCGATGAGACAAACATGTGCTCCCAGGATAGAGTGTCCTTCCTTTCTCTCACTCAGAGTTTTTCATCACCCAAGTGGAGACCCATCTGCACATGGTTCACCTGCTGGGGATGCAGCAGTGAAACCAGGAGAGGAGAGGCCGGGGGCAGATGAGTTTGTGCAGACATCCTATGAGATACACCTGATGTATATGGCATTGGCCTGGGGGATGAGGGCTCTCCAAGGACAGGAACTGTGGCTCAGAGGATCTGCAGCTTCTGTTCAGAAGTGTGAGTACAGGGACCCCTAGGCATCTAGAGAGAGGCAGACAAGGAGAGAGAGGGAAGAGTTCTGTACTTCTGAACCTTCTCTCTCTCTCAATCTCTGTGCTTCCCTGTCTTGGCCCCAGACAGATTGGTTCTCTGAGGATATGAATGTCTTGACACAAAGCTACAGGTCGGCAAAATCATTTGCTAACCAAGATGTCTTCCTTGGCTCATGGATGTCCGGTCAACTCAACCCTCCTCAGCTGGGAAGACTTTCAGTTTAGGGACTCCTGAGTGGTTCAGCTGCTTACACTCTGCCTTTGGCTCAGGTCATGATCCCAAGGTCCTGGGATCAAGCCCCATGTTGGGCTCTCAGCACGGAGCCTGCTTCTTCCTTTCCTTGTTCATGCTGTCTCTTGCTATCTCTGACTCTCTCTCCAGGATAAATAAATAAAATCTTAAAGAAAAAGCTAGCCTCTGCATGCATCCATGGGCTTATGTGTATGTGTAACTGTGTGAGCTTGTAGGTCAGTAACAATGATAAAATACTAATATTTGTATTATTCATACTTTATAGGGCATTTAAAGATGCCTTTCATTTCATTATACTTTTCACCACCTTGTGAAGAACACAGAATGGAAGAGTCTATAAAAATTGCACATAAGGCAATTGCACACAATGCACATAAAATCACACATTAATGATGTGTACTATGTGCCACAGTGTGTTGGGAAGGGTCTGTGTGAGTCTGGGGGTGGGAATGAGAGTAGGTGTGGCAATCTCAGTGTCGGCACACCCACATCAGCCCATGTGAAAGGGCGAAGGGTTCCCCTCTTGTCAGCACAGGTGGAGCCTCAGTGAGTCTGGGCTCTCTGAATATACACGAAGCAGGGGCAGGGGGTGCTCGGAGGGAGCCTGGATTTAACTAGCTTTTGGTCAGCCCTTCACTCTTCTGCATCTTCAACCTGCACCTTCATTTTCTACTGGCTCCTCCTTTCACCCACAAACTTGCTTACATCTTCTCCATTCCCAAATGGGCTTACCTCAAACTATCAAATCCCTTCCTTCCCTTCACTAGCGCAATTCTTGGAAGAATAATTGTGATCAGTGGATACACTTCCCTTCCATTCTCTTTTCAAAACACTGCAGTCTGGGGGCGCCTGGGTGGCTCAGTTGGTTAAGTGACTGCCTTTGGCTCAGGTCATGATCCCGGAGTCCTGGGATCGAGCCCCACATCGGGCTCCCTGCTCAGCGGCAAGCCTGCTTCTCCCTGTCTCACTCCCCCTGCTTGTGTTCCCTCTCTGGCTGTGTTTCCTCTGTCAAATAAACAAATAAAATCTTTAAAAAAAAAAACAAAACAACACTGCAGTCTGGCTTTTCTGTCCCACCATGCCCTCTTTTTTTTTTTTTTTTTTGTAAAAAAGATTTTATTTATTTATTTGACACAGAGAGAGATCACAAGTAGGCAGAGAGGCAGGCAGAGAGAAAGGAGGAAACAGGCTCCCCGCTGAGCAGAGAGCCAGACATGGGCCTCGATCCCAGGACCCTAAGATCATGACCTGAGCCAAAGGCAGAAGCTTTAACCCACTGAGCCACCCAGGCGCCCTGTCCCACCACTCTTGATAGGGCTAATGATAAATCTGAAAGCCAATCCCAGTGGCCTTTCTCACCACCTGTCTGAAACATTTGACACTTGTGGACCCTAGTCTTTCTCCTGAGATCCTCTCCTCCCTTGGCTTCTATGACAGCACTCTATGTTCATTTTCTTTCTCTTTTGTGATACCTCATTCTTGATCCTTTGCTTCTCTTTCTCCATTCACTCTTTATTTATTTACTTATTTTTAAGTAGGCTCCATGCCCAAAGTAGAGCTTGAACTCACAACCTTGAGACGGAGACTTGCATGCTTTACCAACTGAGCCAGCTAGGTGCCCCTCCACCCACTGTTTAAATGCTGGGGTGGACTCCAATCTGCTTCTTTTATCTATAAGTCTCATCTATGCCCAAGGCATGTTCTTGCAACTCCCTGGTCTCTTTCTCCAGCCAAGATGTCTCACTTGGAATCTGGACACTTTCCTGAGTGCCCACCAGCAACCCTCCACCCCTCTCACACTCACCTTGTTGGCTGTACTCATGGTAAGCACATTCTCATTGTCATGTGAGCACCGCTACCATCCAGGTCCAGGACTCTTCATCGTGGAAGCAGACCCTCTGTGCCCATTACATAATAGCTCCCCATTCCTCTCTCCTCTCAGGTTCTTGCAGCCCTGATTCTACCTTCTCTCTCTAAGGATTTGGCTACTCTAGGACTTCATATAAGTGGAATCATGCAGTATCTGTCCTTTTGTGACTGCTTTATCTCACTAACCATTATGTCATCAAGGTTCACTCATGTTGTAACATGTCAGAGTTTCCTTCCTTTTTATGGCTGAATAATATTCCATTGTGTGAATATACTATATGCAGTTCACAGCTTATACTCTTACTTATTCTGCATAATTCTATGCAGTAGAGATCACTGTCCCCATTTTTCAGGTGAGGAAACCACTTAGAAGGAAGGTGGCTGGCAACTGTGCTAAAGGTGGAGCCCGGGCTAGGACCCAGGTCCCATCCTGTTTCTCTGCTCACTCCTTACTTCATAATAAAGCCTCAGGCACAGGCCTCATGATCATCTGTGACTGAGATTCACCCATGATTGAGATTATCAGTCAGCTCATGCTGGGAGATTGGCCCCCTGCTCTCTCAGCATGGAAATCACCATAAACTAGACTTAGTTATAGGAGACACAGATGGAAATAGGGCCCCAGACCCCATGTGAGCCTCCAGAGACAGGATGGGGAGAACCCTTGGCTATAGGGGGAGTGGGCTTGTTAGGCAAACTTTGGCTCTGGTAGAAGGCAGTAAGACCTGGCTCAGACCTTAGGGATAGGATCCCTGGAAGGAGGAGGGATGAGAGGTGAGAAGGTTTCTCTCATGAAGTAGCAGGAGAAAAGGGTTTTGTAGAATTTGGGCAGAAGGTTCTCTGTGCATTTGCCAGACAGGCTAGCAAGATGCCCAACTGCATTCCTAGGATGCAAACTGTTCCAGATGGAACTTTAAGGGTGGGTGGGAGCAGGAGGAAGGAAACGCAGAGAGAGAAGAGCGCCTTTGCTGAAGCTTGAGGTTAGGTGCAGGCGTGTGTGAGAGTGCACTCAGGCCGGCACTGTGTGCTTGAAAGCATGATGCCATGCGCTGGGTCACACCCAAGTCCAGAGAGAGGGAGGGGAATACCACACCGTCTTGGCCACTGGACAAGGACTCTCTGTGTCCACTCTCACCCCCATCCTGGGCATAAAGAGGACAGATCACACCACATCAGAAGCTGGCATCCTTTAGTTTGTCTTACCCTGATGGAGGCCATCACAGAAGCCCCCCCTAGATGTTGCCTGGTGCCTCGTTAATGTCATTACTGAGCTTATTAAATTGACCTTTCTCTTCTCCTTAGTCTCTTAGCTCTGAGTTGTCGCCTCAGACACTCCCAGCCTGGGGTTGGGTTAACCCTTGGTGGCTCCAGCATAGAGGATCCTGCAGTTGGGGTGCTGGGTGGCACAGTCAGTTAAGAGTCCAGCTCTTGGTTTCGGCTCGGGCTGTGATTTCAGGGTCATGAGATCGAGCCCCACGTCAGGCTCCATGCCAGTGAGGAGTCTGCTTGAGACTCTTCCTCCCTCTCTTTCTGCCCCCACCTCTTTCTCTCTCTCACACACAAAATAATAAATAAAATCTTAAGAAGAGAGAAAGAGAGAGAGAGAGAAAGAAGATCCTGCAGAAGTTGCTGTTGGTTTCATGACACAGATTCAGAAAGACCTACCAGAGCTCCCTCTGGGGGTAAATTAGTTTGCTAGGGTTGCCATAGCACAGGACAACAAACTAAGTGGTTTCAGTAATCGAGTTTGTTGTCGCACAGTCCTAGAGGTTGGAATTACCAGGTTAAGCTGTCCACAGGGTTGATTCCTACTGAGGGCTGTGAGAGAAAGCCTGTTTCAGGCCTTTCTCCCAATTCCTGGTGGTTTGCTGACCATCTTTGGCGTTTCTGGATTTGTACAAGTATCGCCCCCATCTCTGTCTTCATCTTCATGTGGAGATACTGATGTGTGTCTGTGTTCAAATTTTCCCTTTTCTTGAGGACACTAGTTTTATCAGATGAAGACCCACCCTAATGACCTCATTCTAACTGAATTACTCCTGGAAAGACCCTATCTCCAGATAAGGTCACATTATGGGATACTGGGGGATTGGACTCCACTCTATATTTCTGGTAGAATAGAATCCAGTCTATAACAGGGACACAGTCTTTTGCCTTCCACAATCCCCCTCTGGATACCATATGTCATTAGGAAACACCTAACCTCTGCATCAGGAATGACATGTACTGGGGTGTCTAGGTGGCTCAGTTGATTAAGCAACTGCCTTCAGCTCAGCTCATGATCCCAGAGTCCTGGGATCGAGTCTTTTATGGGGCTCCCAGTGGCATGGGGAGTCTGCTTCTCCCTCTGACCTTCCCCTCTTTCATGCTTTCTCTGTCTCAAATAAATAAAAAAAATCTTTAAAAAAAAAAAGAAGGGATGACATGTACTGAAGCTCAAAAACAACTTCCCAATGGGACATGGCGATAAAAGTGTCTGTGGCCACGGGGAAGAGAAAAGAGATGGGCGGGAGGAGAGGGAAGATGGGGAAGTAGAGAAGATGAGGAAATGAAGGAGAAAATTACTTCCAAACTTACTTTTAGGATGATGCTAATGAGAAAGAAAACCATGGCCAAGTCTCTTTAAAGACTTGGGTTGAATTCCTCAGCTGGACCCAACCCAAAGCCTTGGCCAGGGACTATGATTTATACTTAAGAACCTTTCCTCTCACAGATGAGAAAGAAGTCACACGTAAAAGAGGTCACGCCACATGATTCATTCCTATGACAGTAAAGATGAGAGACACAAATCTATGGTGATGGAGGTCAGCAGGAGTTACCTTTCAGAGGTATTGACTGGAAGGGGGGCATAAGGGAGTCTCTAGGGCACACTGATCTGGGTGATGTATACATACGTGACACCACAGAGCTTTATATTTTCTACAACCTCACTTGACTCTTGGTAAATTATGCCACAGACGAATAGTCTGAGCTCATTCCTTATGTTTCTTCTCACCACTGATCCTCCTAGACCACTGTGTTCAGTTCTCAAGCTGCTTCCGTGCTCTTTGTCTACGAATATTCACGAATGTGAAATAATGCTGACAATATGTAGCATGATGTCCAGCATATAACAGGTACTCACAAAATGCACATTCATATCATGCTCCTGTGCATATCATGTTCTGGGGACAAAGAAGAGGTGGTGTCCAGAGTGGACCTGGGCTCTCTCCTCACTTCCAATCCATGGAGAAGGATGCTGGGCCCTGGGAGTAGAAGGTGGTTCAGGTCTTGGTGGAAGACTAGTAGAAAATAATATCCCTATTCCCAGGAACAGAACGCAACCCAGCAGAAACCCCAAATCATAATTAAAAGATGCCCTGCAACTCTCTTGGCAGCATAAATTTTGAAGATGAAAGTAAATGATTAAAATAATTAAACACTTCAAGCTGACAAGCTGGAACAGAATCTTGCCAGCGGACGTTTGTCAGTAATTAGCTAATTAATCCTGGCGCAGATTATAAGCCATAACAAACCAGTCAGGCTGAACAGAGCCGGCTGCTCAGAATTAGACTTTTAAAAAAGAGAAGGACTGGTGGGGGGAGGAGAGGGTGGATAAGAAGGGAGGAGGAAAAAATCAGAGAAAGACATGGTGTTTGTGGCCCCTTGGCTTTCCCCTAGCAGATGGTATGGGTCCAGCCTGTCAGGAGCTTCCTGGAGAGTTCTGGGCCTGTGTCTAGGCCAGAGACCCAGCATGTGTTTGGACTTCAAGCAGAATGAGTAGCCCGGAGGAGGAGAGGGAGTGCTCTGGCCAGAAAGAACAGTGGGAAGGAGTCCAGGGAGGAGGTGATGTCCACGTCAGGTGGATTCGGCATTAATCCCTTTGTTACTTCATTCAGCAAGGGACTCCCACGGTGACAAGGGTCCCATTTCTGTGGAAAGGAATGATAAGACCCAAGCAGTGGATCAGGGCCCAGCCAAGCGGCCTGGGATCAGGACGGGTTGCAGGTTAGTGCCTTCCAACACAAATACAATGCAGCCACAAATGTCATTAAAGTAAAAAGAAACAGATGGAATTCATGTTAATAATATATTTTATTTAACCCAATAGTATATTTAAAAGGCTATCATTTCAGCATGCAATTCATATAAAAACATTTTTCCCATGTGATATTTTATATTTTTTCTAAGTCTTTAAATTCTGATATATATGCTACATTTACAGCTCATCTCAATTTAGACTAGCTGCCTTTCACGTGCTCAACAGCCATGCATGGCTAGTGGCTTCCATTTTGAATGACAAGCTCTAGACAGAAAAGAAGTGGGGATTTGGGATCCTAAGCCTGGGGACAGTCTGTGGTAGGGTCGAGGCCTGCCAGAGTGACCTAACCTCCTTGCTGTCTTTTCTCTCTCTCTCTCTCTCTTTTTTTTAAAAGATTTTATTTATTTATTTGACAGGGAGAAACACAGCCAGAGAGGGAACACAGCAGGGGGAGTGAGAGAGGGAGAAGCAGGCTTCCCGCTTAGCAGGAAGCTGGATGTGGGGTTCGATCCCCCTGAGCTGAAGGCAGACGCTTAATGACTGAGCCACCCAGGCGCCCCTCGCTGTCTTTTCTCTTCCTTGCTATTCTCCCACGTGGCTGCTCCTGCTGGCTATTTTTAACTAAATCAGTACCTGCTTCAAGGGTCTCCAAGATGAAGGGTCTGGAAAGGACCCGGGAGAAGGAAGAGGGACTGGATTTCTCCCCTGGTGCACATACAGAGGGTAGGTATTGCTGTCGCTGCACCCAGAGTTGTGGGTGGGAGGCAGTCTGGGAATGGGAGTGTGAGTGTGGGTGTGTGTGCACGCGCGTGTGTGTGCACCTGTGTGTTTCCACTCTCCAGACAGGAGTGCTGACCCCGAGACAGCTCCGTGCAGCTGCAGTCCTCATGCAAAGCTCAGTTTCCTTCATCCTGATCAGCACCAGTCAGGGGACCTGAGATGGCACACTTCACTGCAGTGGAATGTTCTATAAAGACTCAAATGGACTCTGCCTCTCGGAAAATAATCAGGATCTCTTCTTTTTCCATCTTTCAATTGTGATCAAAGGCACATAACATAGAATTTACTGTTTTTGTTTTTTTAAAGATTTTATTTATTTGACAGAAACACAGCTAGAGAGGGAAACACAGCTAGAGAAACACAAGCAGAGGGACTGAGAGAGGGAGAAGCAGGCTTCCCGCCGAACAAGAAGCCCGATGTGGGGCTCGATCCCGGGTCTCCAGGATCATGACCTGAGCTGAAGGCAGTTGCCCAACCAACTGAGCCACCCAGGCGCCCCTAGAATTTACTGTTTTAACCATTTTAAGTGTACAGTTCAGTGGTATTGAGTACATTCACATTGTGTAACCATACTACTACCCATCCCCACAATTTTTTCATCTTGCAGAACTGAAACTCTGTATTCATTAAACAATACCTCCTTATTCCCCTCTGCCCCCACAGCTCCTGACAACTGCCATTCCACTTTCCTTCTCTGAATGTGACTAATCTAGGCACTTCATGTATGTGCAATGAGACAGTATCTATCTTTCTACGGCTGGCTTACTTCCCTTAACATCATGTCTTCAAGATTCATCCAGGTGGTAGCATGTCAGAATCTCCTTTCTTTTAAGGCTGAATACTACTTGGGTATACACCATATCTTACTATTCACGTTTTAGTTATTGTGAGCAATGGTGTTGATCAGTATCTTTCTGAGATTGAGATCAACTGCTTCTGGCTAGAGACCAGTCCCTTTTCCACCACTGCCCTGGCCTAAGCTCTCTGTGGATAAGAAGTGAAGTCCTCCGAATCCACATCAAAGGTCTGGTAAGAGGGGAGGAGTGAAAGGACACAGCCTCTGGGCCAATGGCACAGACTTGTTGGTGCAGCCACTTCCACTGCCCCTTCTGCCCAGGAGAGACATCTGGAGAGAAGAGAGGATGCAAGAGGGAGAGGGTAGACATGGAGGGCCATGGCCATGGCTCAGACTGCAGGGACATAGAAGCTACTTTAACTCCTAAACTCACTATCAAAGAAATTTTCCCCAGACCTCATCCTTGTTTAGCCACACTTGTGTCTCTTGACTGTAGGAAGGAGGAAATTTCTTTTGTTATATACTGAAAGATTCACATTTTACTATGCATCTTGGCCGGTAACTCTGTGCCCACACTGGAATAAAATAACATTGCTTAGGGCCAAGGGTGGTGCACAGAGAATCCTGTGGTGGCTCAGGGCCCAGGGCTCAGGGCTGTCCTTTTAGCTGGGTTGATCAGGGAAGGCCCCAAGGAGGAGATAAGTTTGAACTGTACCTTGGAGATGAGGAGGAATGGGAGAGCAGAGGAGGAAGGAACTTGGGGAGGGGATTTAACATAGACTCTCTCATTCCCAGGGCTCTTTGGAGCTTACAAAGTATGTTCACATGTGTAACCTCATTTCATCCTCATTGGGCTGTGGGATCCCAGAGGTACTGTCTCATTTGAGAGGCAATAAAGCATGGTAATTAAGAGTGCAGTCTTTGGATTTCTGGTTAAGTGTGGCAGATGGAATACATGCATTTATATCTGCTCTCTCAACAAGCCTCACTAAAATAAAAGTAAAGGAATATAAAAGAGGCAATGGTGGACCACAGATGTCAACACATTTTTGGAAGATTAGCAAGTGGATAGAAGAGTTGGCAGGGCTGGGATAGCTGCATACCAGGTGCTACCACAAAAGATGCCAAAGAGGAGTCATCCAGTTAGAGACCCAGGGCCAGGGAAAGAACAGATCTTGGAGGCAAAAGTTACAACAGAAGGTGGGAATGAGGCATAGAGCTAAGAACAAGGGATTGGGAACAAGGCAACATAAACAGATCCCTTCCTTATTACGCACAGATAGCTGACTACACCTTCCATAACCTGGCAGGGATGGGAGATGTTATTCTGTTTGAAAAGCAAACCAGAAAGGCTCCAGCCTAGGAACACTCAGAAACTGTGGAAGTCAGAGAAGAAATGTCCTAATGAAAAGAGAAACATTAAATGAGATTCTGAAGAGTGAGACTCTAAGGCTCATGAGACATGGCTTCTAGAAGCTTATGGTCAGGTGCATACCTATGCAGGGGGAGACTGATGGGTTCTTCACTGGAGAAACTGAGAAGAGAAAAGATCTTTAGATATTGAAAGATGGAGAAAAGAGATTCACAGAAATAACAGAAGAAATTTCTCAGTGCTAAAAGACATGGATTTCCGGGGTTCCTGGGTGGCTCAGTCAGTTAAGTGTTTGCCTTTGGCTCAGGTCATGATCTTGGGGTCCTGGGATCAAGCCCACATCAGGCTCCCTGCTCGGTGGGAAACCTGTTTCTCCCTCATTCACTACCCTTGCTTGTGTTCCTTCTCTGGCTGTGTTTCTCTCTGTCAAATAAATAAAATCTTTTAGAAAAAAGTAGGGGAGGCTGAGTGGCTCAGTCAGTATTAAGCATCTGGTTCTTGGTTTTGGCTCAGGTCATGGTCTCATGGTCATGAAATTGAGCTCCATGTGGGGCTCCACATTCAGTGCAGATCTGCTTGAGATTCTCTCTCTCTCTGACCCTCTCCCTGTTCGTACACACACACTTTCTCTCACTCTCATTCACTCTAGAATAGGTAAACAAAATTTAAAAAAAGAAAAAAAGAAAAGAAATACACATGGTGCCTGGTTGGCTCAGTTGGTTGTGTTCCACTCTTGGTTTCGGCTCAGGTCATGATCTCAGGGTTTCGAGATTGAGCCCAGAGTTGGGCCCTGTGCTGGGCATGGAGCCTGCTTGAGATTCTCTCTCCCTCTGGCCCTTCCTGCCCCCCATACACACACTCTCTCTCTCAAAAAAATGTGCACTGTAATATCATTCTGCCTTAATAAGGAAGAAAATTATGACATATGCTACAACATGGATAAACCTTGAGGACATTATGTTAAGTGAAATAAACCAGCTATGGCACCTAGGTGGCTTAGCAAGGTATCTGACTCTTGATCTCATCACAGGTTTTGACCTCAGGGTCATGAGTTCAAACCCCACATCAGGCTCTACACTGGGCATAGAGCCTGCTTTAAAAAATAAGCCAGTTACAAAAAATACTGTATCATTCTATTTATGAAGTACCTAGATGATACAAATATAGAAACAGAAAGTGAAGTGGTGGTTGGTAGGGGCTGGGGGATTTAGGGAGTGGTTAGTGGGTATGGAGTTATAGTGTTTCAAGATGAAAAGAGTTCTAGAGAAGGTTGGTGGTCATGTGAGTGTGAATGTACTTAATACCACAAGCTGCAACTTTACAATGGATAAAATGGTAAATTTTATGTTAGGTGCATTTTTCCACAATTAAAAAATTTTAATTGAAAAAAAAATACAGTCTACAACTCAGATTTCCAGAAGATTAAATATAGGATTAGAATGTAAGGATTAAATGTTAACTCCAAGAGGGCAAGGAGTTTTGTCTGTCTGCTTACTGCTCCAGCCCTGGAGCCTAGTACAGTAGGCACTCAATAAACAGGTACATTTAACTACTGAACAACACAGGTTTGGACCATACAGGTTCATCTATGTAGATTTTTTTTTTTTGCTATAATACAATTGTAATTGTATTTCTTCTTCTTTATGCTTTTCTTGATTGTTTCTTTAGATTACTTTTTTGTAAGAATACAGTTGATAATACATATAACATACAAAATAGGTTGTTTTTTTTTTTTTTTTTTTTTTTTTTTAAAGATTTTATTTATTTGACAGAGAGAAACACAGCCAGAGAGGGAACACAAGCAGGGGGACTGAGAGAGGGAGAAGCAGGCTTCCCGCCGAGCAGGGAGCCCGATGTGGGGCTCGATCCCGGGTCTCCGGGATCATGACCTGAGCCGAAGGCAGTCACTTAACCACTGAGCC
>PITA01000216.1:140787-329667 GCA_004023965.1 Spilogale gracilis | reverse complement strand
ATGAACTTCTGGGACTTCATCAAAATAAAAAGCTTCTGTACAGCAAAGGAAACAGTCAACAAAACAAAGAGGCAACCCACAGAATGGGAGAAGGTATTTGCAAATGACACTACAGACAAAGGGCTGGTATCCAAGATCTATAAAGAACTACTCAAACTCAACACCCAAAAAGAAGATGAACACATCAAAAAATGGGCAAAAAACATGAAGAGGCACTTCTCCGTAGAAGATATACAAACGGCTAACAGACACATGAAAAAGTTAGTTCTATGCAGTTTACCAAAGACCACTTGTCCTAACACCTTCTCGGCGGCCCCAAGGTCAGGGAACACAGCAGAGCTGCAGGATGCCACAGTTGTGAGTCCAAGGCAATCCTCAAAAGCTGTGCCTATGCGGTAGTGAGCTGGGTCTTCCTCCTCCTCAGGGCTTCTGCCTATTCATCCCCCACTCCAGGTGGAACAGCGGAGGCAACAAGGTGCACAGAAGGTGTGGTTTATGTTCCTGGGGTGAATGAATCCTCGGGAGCTGCCAGGTCTTTTCCACCTAAGGAGCTCGGGGCTTGCTTGTTCAGGGTATGGTTTTTCTTTTATAACTCAAAGTTATTCTCTAAGATTGTGGTGTATCTCTCAAACAATGGTAAAGAAAATTTACTTGAAGGGGTGCCTGGGTGGCTCAGTCGTTAAGCGGCTCCCTTTGGCTCAGGTCATGATCATGGAGTCCCAGGATTGAGCCCTGCATCGGGCTCCCTGCTCGGTGGGAGGCCTGCTTCTCCCTCTCTCACTCCCCTATTTGTGTTCCCTCTCTCGCTGTGTTTCTCTGTCAGATAAATAAATAAAATATTTTTAAAAATTGAAGCTTGAAAAGGCAAAAATGTAGGAATTTTTAATGGCTAACAGGCTCAACCAAAAGACACCTGGGGGGCTCAATCAGTTAAACTTGATTTCAGCTCGGGTCATGATCTTGGGAATCCCTGCTCAGTGGGGAGTCTACTTGGGATTCTCTGCTCTCCCCATTCGTGCTTTCTCAGATAAATCTTTTTTAAAAAACAGGCTCAAGCAATGATTATTTAAGTGTTTATGAGATGTACTGTGTTTGACCTTGTGTTTTACCATTTATTAGAGCTCAGAGATTGTAAAATTACATGCTGACTTGAATTCTGCTTGATAGAAAAAAACCCAAATTATGGTTTTATTGCTCTGTAGGACAGCAACTAGTTTCACATCTGGCATAGCAATCATTTTTAAAATTTTTTTTGTTTTGTCACTTTTTTCCCTGAAAATCTTATTCAAGTGTCCTTTTGTTCTAAATGCCTGTTGCTCACATACTCTTGGAAGCAGCTCTCCCGCCTTTCGGGCACGTACTTGGAGTGAGCAGGCCCAGCTCTGTCATTTTAAGCCGCTTCTCCTTTAATGAACGTACTCTGCCTTCCCATTGGTCAAGGTAAATCCCATCAAGTTTAAGGGCAACGAACTTCTCAAAGGCGGTGGGAATAAATATTACCTAAAGAAGTATCTAACCTACTATAACAGTTAATTTCATGTATCAACTAACTGGGATATGGGATGCCCAGACAGCTGGTTAAATATTATTTCTGGGGGTGTCTGTGAGGGTGTTTCTAGAAGAGCTTAGCTTTTGAATTAGTAGACTGAGTACAGCTGACAGTCTTTGTCAGTGCAGGTGGGTATCATCTAATCCATTGAGGGCCTGAGTAGAACAGAAAGGCAGAGTAAGGGAGAATTCTTTCTCTGCCTGAGTGCTGAGCTCAACATCAGTCTTCTGCCCTTTGCCTTCAGATTCAACTGGAATCTATACCATCAGCTCTCTGGTTTACAGGCCTTTGAACCACACTACTGGCCTTCCTGGCTTCACCAGCTTGCAGATCATGGAACTTCTCAGCCTCCGTAATTGCATGAGCAATACCTTATTACATATGTTGGCTCTCTTTCTCTGGGGAACCATGACTAATACACCTCGCACAGTGAATGAACAGGAGAATTTCATTAGCAGAACCCATTGCAGGTTCTTAGAACAAATCAAAATGATCATGTGCTCTTCAAAATAGAGCAGCACGCAAACTGACTTCTCAGCAAAAGCAAACTGTACCCCCGTGAATGTGTATCACACACCTCATGGAGCACGGTGGAGAGAGTAATTAAATTCAACCAGTCCAAACATGGTAATGCTATAATCTTGTCTGGTATCATGTGGAGTTTTTCTTTTCTTTTTTCTTTTTTTAAGGCATGCCAATCGTATGAAACCTTGTAGGGGGTAAACAGATACAGGTGATTCAAGTATGTTTATAAAAGATTAAGCTTGCACCCATCACCAAAACATCTAGGATGGAGTAGCAAATTTGAATCAGACAGAGGAAGGAGACTCTATAGCCTGGGAGCCAAATATGGCTCACCCCCCATTTTTGTAAATGAAGTTTTATTGGAGCCCAGTCACGGACATTGCTCTATGAATAGCCTGTGGCTGCTTTTGTGCTACAACGGCAGAGTTGAATAGGTGGAACCGAGATCCCAGGGCCCATGAAATCTAAAAGAGTTTGTCTCTGGTCTTTTATGGAAGATGTTTGTTGACCACAGGTATGATTTTTACCTACTCTTGAGTTGCCTCACAGCCTGCACACACAGCGAAGTGACACAAGGGCAACGGGACAGGCCTTGTTAGCCTGGCAGCCTGTGACAAGTTGCACCGGTGGGGGGCAGGGCCTGCCTGAGGACCTACGGAGCGCTCCTCCCTCCTGGCTCCTTCTCAGGCTTCCTAGAAAAATGTTTCCTGAAGAAAAAAATGTTATGGGTATCACCACCCCTCAAGAATTAGAAAGGCTTACCTCTGTTACACACTTCGAGCTGAAAACAAGAGATATTCATGTGAAAATGTGACAAACTCCACCTGCGGCAGTGAGGCCGTCCACCGGCGATGTCAGGCCGCGCTCTCCCCGCTGACATTGCCGGGATTAAAAATAGCTGTTCTTTTCGTCCTTCAGCCCTGTATTGAACCGGAGCCTCTGAGCCGAGGTCTCCTTAGCGTCACGCTTAATGAAGCATAATTTGTATTAATAGCAGCTATTAAATCTAGAGTGCTTAATAGGAATTTAGAGTGGAGGCCCTGAGTCACCGTGCTCCTCCAGTGTGGTCCCCCGGGAGCTGAGCTCAGGCCCCGAACGCCGGTGGTAATGAATCTGGGGCCTGGTGAGGTAAAGCGGCTGTGGAGGAGGAGCAGGGCTCGGAATCGCCAGCTCAGCCTGGAGTCCGTCCTGCCCCGGGTCTGGCGGCAGCCCCTGGTGGCATAAAGGCCGCATTTCGGAGAAGGCCGCGCTGGGCGCTGGACACAGACAGGCCTGGCCTGTCACAGGCGTGCGTTCAGGTTGGGGTTGAGCTGTGTGACCTGGTTCTGGTCCTCTGGGCTCTCTGAGCCTCAGTGTCTTATCACCTGGGAAATGCTGATAATTAAATGGGTATACTATAAGAAAGGGGAGTTGCTATCAAGACCCGTAAGACACAAAGAAATGAAGATTTGGTACTGTTTTTGCACCTCTGTGTTTTCCTATCCTCCTATAAAACCAACTCTATTGTAGATGTGATATGGAAGGACTTCTGTAGAAAATTACTAGGGGAAACAAAACAGCTCTCTCTTAGACCTGCATTAGCAAACATTTCCTTACTTGTCTGGGCTTCCTTCCATTCGCACACATTATTTGCGTTTTCACTGTGTTATAAATCCCCTCCTCAAATGTCTATCTCCGCCCCCTCCCACCATCCCACCAGCTCCTCACAGCCATTGGGAGAAGAAAATGCCTTTGTCATCTGTGATTTACCATCAGCTCGCCCAGGGTCTGGCACACCAAGTAGGAGTGTGGTTATGGGATTGCTGTGATCACAGTTATTTTACAATTAAGAAAACAGTGTTAAACTGAGGGTCTAATTGTCTGTTTTATAGGTTTTTTTTTAAGATTTTATTTATTTATTTGACAGAGAGAAACACAGCTAGAGAGGGAACGCAAGCAGGGGGAGTGAGAGAGGGAGAAGCAGGCTTCCTGCTGAGCAGGGAGCCCAAAGTGGGACTCGATCCCGGGTCTCCAGGATCATGACCTGATCCGAAGGCAGTCGCTTAACCAACTGAGCCACCCAGGCGCCCCTAATTGTCTGTTTTAATACCATCACCAGCTGCTTGTCCTTGGGCAGATCACTTAGTCCGTCTGGACTTGAATTTCTACATCTGCAAAATGGAGCTCATAAAAGTACACCTCCTAAGTGTTTAGGAAGATCAACTATAAAAATAAGGCACTTAGGGTATGCTTGTGCCCTGTAGCAGGAGCAGGAAAGACAAGGAGCTATCGGTGCCTAGCCATAGCTTCTTCTGTCAGTTGTGTACTTGGTGTGAAAATCCTCTTCTGTGTTGGCCCATGGGACCAGTCTACGTAGTGGGGGCCTGGCTGGGGCGGGGCAGCTTCTGCTCAGCACTTGGGTAGGTGGGAGACTTTGGCAGAATGTGAACGTTTTAAGAAATGACCAAGTTGGCAGCTTCCCTTTGGAGGATACTGTTTGAGGCAAGCCTTTACAGCAATGCCCTGCCTCCTTTCAAGCAAGCCCAGGAGAAGGTGCTTTTCACAATCTACAAAGCCCCAAAGCAGGAGAATTAATAGCAGCTTTTTTTCTGGACTCAAGTAGCCCAGTGAAGACCTGGCCAGAAACAGGTTGGATCCTCACTGAGCATCCCTTTCCAAGGAAGTGGTGGTGGGAGAGGGGAGAGAATTTTTACTTCTTTAGCAAACAGTGAGGAGCTCTGTTTCATGAACAAGCAGATGAGCCTGTAGACTACCCAGAGTGTCCAGTGATTCTATCAGATCATTCTTCATTTCTAGGATGCTGGCTTAACTCTAGTGATTGAGGGACAGAGGTGGGGTTTGGCTGGGCTGTAGACATCAAAACCAGAGTTTCCAGGACATCTGCTCTTCTGTGTTGTGCGGCTGTGTGTGCCCTCTAACGAGGCGCTTCCCCCAGCCCCAGGTATCACAGCCCTTAAGGCGAGAAAGACTGGATGCCTGCAGAGCACTACACTGCACAGTGACCTTGGGAGACTCAGGGGGATGGCGGTAGTAACAGTGTTGGCTCACAAGCTGCTTGTTTCCCAAGCAAGGCACAGGGTAAGGCAGTGGAGAGAAACCTATGCATCCAGGAGTGGACCCAGCTTTTGTGTGCCCCTTCCAGAAAATAATACAAGACGATCGCAAAAGTAGGTAAACAATTGGAGTGCCTAAGTGGCACAGTCGGTTTAGCATCCGACTCTTGGTCTCGGCTCAAGGTCATGAGATCAAGCCCTGTGTTGGGCTCTGCACTCAATGGGAAGTATGCTTGAGATTCTCTCTCTCCCTCTTCCCTCCTGCTTGTGCTCTCCCCCTCTCTAAAATAAATAAACCTTTTTTTTTTTTTTTAAGTAGGTAAAAACTGTGTGTGTGTGTCAGAAAGAGACAGAGAGGGAATACAAGTGGGGGAATGGGAGTGGGAGAAGCAGTCTTCCTGCTGAGCAGGGAGCCTGAAGTGGGACTCAACCCCAGGACCCTGAGATCATGACCTGAGCCGAAGGCAGACACTTAATGACTGAGCCACCCAGGCGCCCCTAGATATTTATTTACAAGGAGAAGGAAATGACATCAAATTTCAGATTTTTAAAAGCTGACAAAACTGGCAAATAATATTGTGCTTGAATTAGCAGTTAGACACAGCTCTGTAATAATTTTTACTAACCTATTTTGACAGCATATTCTTTAATTTTGTCAATTTATACAGGGGCAGTTTTGTAATGTGATTTACTATGAGAACAGAAGGATGATTCAGTCTCTTGTGTAGTTTATCAGACTTTACTGTATATTGGTAGTTTAGGAAAACATCTTGCATCCTCGCAAATCCTTATAGTATGTCGTGGAAATGTGAGGATTGTTGTAAATTTAGTAAAAACTTCTATTTTCAGTATATGGATCGTATTTCCTTCTGCTTGTTTGTTTCTTGTTTGGTAGTGTTCTGATTCTCATCATCTTTGTATCTCTTCTGTTATTTCGTGATCTACACTTTTTAGATACCATGATACCTTCCTTATCTTCACCTGGACCTCAGCATTTTAGTCTAGTGTGGTCTGAGAGGTTTGGACATGCTGACACCTCTCCTAGTCTGTCTTTTAGTTGATATTTTTGGCGTCCATAAGGATACTTCCTTTCTGTTGTATTTGAGTTTCGGAATGATCATTAAGTCTGAAAAAAATACACAAACTTGATCTGTAATTAAGGAACACAGAGAAATCCAAATACATTTTTAAATACTAGTGCTTTGTATTTAAGTGCATAATTGTGACATCAACTTAACTTATAGACAATATACATTGACTGTGTTGGGGCTTTGCCAGGCAAGTTTCTTCAGGTCCTTTTCTTGCATCAGTGGTAATTTTTCTTCCTTTCAAGATTTTATTTAAATTCAAGATAGTTTACATACATCAGTGATAATTTGTATGCAGTTTTATCTGAAACTTGCAGATTATTTGGAGGGGAAATTGTATTAGATACACAGTGATACATGGGGGCATTTAAAACATGCTATTTCCTACACAGACATGTTCTCTGTAGTTTTGCTGTAGGTTTGTGCCTTATAGCACAAGAATTAAGATAAAATTTATTTTGTTACCTTCCCATAAAAAAGAATTTAAAAATGTGTGCCAAATGTATAGTTGTTTATATAACATTATTAGATGTAATCCTAGGAAGAGAGACCTTTTTTTTTTTTTTTTTTTTTTTTTTTTTATCGTGGATGGCACTAAGATAGTGTGGATAGGTGCTAAAGCCTTTGTTGTAATTGCCGTCTTCCTGTGGTTGTAAGATGGAGCGCTGACTCTCCACGTTTTGAATTTGATTTCCCTTCCACTCCCAGGTGCCGTGGAACATGTCCACGCCGTCCTACGACATCTGGGCCTGCGCCTGTGCACAAGGTGCTGGAGGAGTTGGCACAGTGGGCAGTAAGAGTGTCCCTTTGGTAAAACACCCACTAAAGGAACCCGCAGCTCCCCTAATGCCAACTACGGCGAGGGGAATGACACAGAGGGGAAGTAAGCTGGGGAAAGATGTCATTATTAACCGATTATGTTTAAATATCTTATTTTTGACAAATTTCTCATGTGACCATGAGAACACACTGCTGGGGCTGCTGTCAAGGCCTTGGGAAGAGACTGGGAAAGTGAGGGGCATTGAGGAAAGGGTCCTCAGCTTTGTGGGGGAATCCCCCTCTGTGGCCCATAGGAGCTCATCCGGGAGGGAGGGAGCAGGGGAGCTAGGCTAGGAGACAGGCCATGCAGGGTGATAGGATGGGTCCATGTCAGAGGAAAGCAAGGGCAGTGGAGAGGCAGAGAGGAGGAACCCAGGTCAGCCGGGAGGGCAGGGAAGGCATCCTTGAGGAGATGGCCAAGCTAAAACCTAAACGATGGCCAGTGCTTAGCCAGACAAAAGATGAGAGAGGCATTTCGAGCAGAGAGCACGATGAGAGCATGGGCCCAGAGGTGTGGGTGTAGGCAGAATGCAGGGGCAAACAAGCCATTTGTTATGCCTAGAATTCAGAGTACTAGGAGTGGACAGAAAAGTGGCTTAATAGAATAGCAGAGATGGGACAGCAAAGGATGTAGAGACCATGGTAAGGGGAAGATGAACCTTGGGAGGTACTGGAAGATGCAGGTGTGGTCTGCATTTAGAAGGCTCACTTGAAGGAGGGTTGAATTGGAAAGGAGGGGGAAGAGACTGCGCTGGTGCATTGTGTGGGGGAGAGTGGCTGTGTGTGAGAAGAGTAGGTCCCTGTATTAGAAAAAAATAAGGAATGAAGGAGGGGGAAAGAAAACTTTGGATAAGTGGGGGTTTCCAAGGATAACAACCCAGGTATCTGGATTGATGATGATGTCAATTGAGGTGACAGAGGGAGAGAAGCAGACTGATGGGGGAAGATGATGGGTCGCTTGAGATGCTTAGAGTGATGATGGCCCGTGAAGGGGCCTCAGATACACCCGCACTGCTGGTGAGGAATCTCCCTAGCAGTGACTTCTGCAAGTCAGTGGAGCCAAAATAGGCACGAGCTCCTCGAAGGTGACAGCGTGGTGTGAAAGAATCAAGGGCACAGCTGTAAACCCCAAAACACTAATATTGAATACACAAAAAGGGAGTATGTATAGGAGACTGGGAAGAAATGGTAAAATGTAGGAGAAAGCTCAGACGCCAGGGAGTTTTCCTGACTTTAAGCATGACCTAGAAAAAGATGGAATTAGGCAGAGTTTTCAAGGAATACTGGATGGTTGGGGAAGCCCAAATGAAGGAAAGCACGTTTTCCTTTTTATAGTTTTGGGTAATTTTCTATGTTGACATCATCTGGTGATTGGAAGGGGAAATTACCATTCTCTTTTTATTTTCTTCTTAGAGGGACTATAAAACCATAACGTTCTCAGTATCTGAGGCAGACATTCCATGAAATTAGTAGAGAATATGGACAAATACCCGATATGGAGGGTTTTGCCTAAAATTATCCTGTCACTATCTCTGTGGCCTAAAATGTGAACTCAGGTTTTGCATTTACATTTGAATTTACTAAATATATTCCTTAACTCCTATGATAATAGTTTTGTGTTTTGCCTTCTATGTAGATGAATATAGATACTCGTTATCTCAGTTAATTAGCCAGAATAATGCTATGTAATTTAACACAGCAGAAACTTATTTCCCAATCATAATTCCTATCTACCATGGGTCAGTTGGAGTTCTGCTCCATAAGGCTATTCAGGGGTCCAGGCTGGCAGAAGGTGCCTCATATTGAAGCTTTACCATCTGGAACACTTGGCTTCCTTAGTTACCTGAACAGAAAAAAGCGAGCTGCTGTGTCACGGCCTAGCTCTGAAATGCTTTATCTCAGACAGAGTATGCACCACTTTGATCCCTAGCCCTTTGGCCAGGACGAGTTACGCAGCGCCGTCTAACTGTCTAGGGGTTGGGGTGTGGAAGCGTACACCCATCTATGGTGGGCAGTATATGTCTCTGCAACACCCAATATTGTATAAATCCAAAGTTCCCTAAAACTATTTAGATCATAAAATGCAAACAAAACATTAAGAAAACACCTTACAATTAATATGAACAAATATCCATAAAATGCTTTTATTGGAAATTATCCAAACAAATACAAATGGAAATGCTTCCATATAACTTTACGATGTCTGGTTTCATGGAAGCAATTTATTTTTTAAAACCCTAGTAATTTAGATTTTGACATAATATTTGTAATATTAATTGTAATACAACATTGACATTCCACTTATATATTTTCTGATGTTAATTTAATTAAGAGTAAGTAGGGTATTTTTTATTGTTGTCACATTTATATGAAAATAAGTGTAGGAAATTCAGACAATTACAATCATAAAAAGTTTTAGCTATTTTGCTTTTGCTGTAAAACCCAATCAGCATAATTTAAGTATGTCATGATATGTTTCTATCTTTGCTTTCTGTAATAAGTACACAAATACTAAGAGATAAAACACATAGTCACTTATAAGAAATTGAGTTTCAACAAAAACTTAATTCACCAACAGATTTTTTTTCTCCTTCCAATTTATAAGGAAATTACTAGACTGTGAAATGTTAAATTTCCCAGTTTTATTATACAATACATTTTTATTTGGAAGGAAAAACATTCAATACAAAGTACCTATGTCTGGAATTCCTAATCATTTAGAGAAAATAAAGCTCATATGTGAGTTTGGTTTTTTTTTTAAAGAAAAGTCAAGGCATAGTTTTATTCCCTTTTCTTGGCTCAGAATCCACAACATTTGATAGGCCAAGATTGAAAGTAACACCTTTTCTTCATTTTTTTTTTTTTTAAGGATTTTTAGGAGCAGCTGGGTGGCTTAGTTGGTTAAGCATCTGACTCTTGATCTCAACTCAGGTCTTGATCTCATGGTTGTGAAAGTGAAGCCCGCAGTGGACTCTGTGCTGGGCATGAAGCCTACTTAAAAAAAAAAAAAATAGCTTCATGTAAAGAGAAACCCTCTTCCTTTATTTCTCTTTTACTCACATATCCATGAGACTTTGGACACCATATGTGTGGGTTTTCCACACAGCAAGCAATTGTCTGTGACACCAGCTGGGTGTCCTGTAATTCACTTCAATTCAGAAACCATGTGCTTGGAGTGGTGGGGCCTCAATCCCACAAGATGCTAATCACAAGCCCCAGCTTGTCACTATGCTTCTGATTGGTTATAAATCAAGGTCCCCCGCAATCCCCTCCTTGGGCTTGATCATTTGCTGAAATGGCTCACAGACTCTGGAAAACCTTATGTGTAAAGGTTTGTTTTTGCTTTTGTTTTTAAAGATTTTATTTATTTATTTGACAGAGAGAAATACAGCTAGAGAGGGAACACAAGCAGGGGGAGTGAGAGAGGGAGAAGCAGGCTTCCCGCCGAGCAGGGAGCCTGATGTGGGGCTTGATCCTGGGTCTCCAAGATCATGACCTGAGCCGAAGGCAGTTGCTTAACCAACTGAGCCACCCAGGCACCCCTATAAAGGTTTATTAAAAAGAATGTAACAAAGGATACAAATGAACAGCAAGCTGAAGGGATCCATAGGATGAGGTCTGGAAGGGTCCTGAGCACAGGAGCTCCATCCCTGTGTAATAGGGTGTTCTATCCTCCTGGAATGCAGGTGTGTTCACCAATCCAGATGTTCTTTGAATCCAGTATTATAGGGATTTTTATGGAGGATCACATAGGCTTGATTGATCGTTAACTCATTCTCCAGCCCCTCTCCTCTTCCCAGAGGATGGGAAGTGGCACTTGAAGTTCTAAGCTTCTAGCTGTGGTTTGGACTTTCTGGTGACCAGCTCCCTTCCAGGAGCTCACCAAATTACCTTGGTGGTACAAAAGCTTCTCTATCACCCAGGAAATTCTGAGGAATTTAGGAGCCCTGTGTCAGGAACAGGGTCCAAGACCAAATATTAGAACAAAACGTGCTCTCAGTGTTCTTATCACTTTGGAAACTATGAGGGTCTGAGAGCCCTGTGTCAGGAACCTGTGGCCCTTTACGAATACTTGCATATAGTTTGTTTTTTCCCCTGGTAAGAAGATATTTATTATTAAGAAAACTTCTTAAAAGTTTTTTTAACCTTTTAATTCCACTATGGTTAATATAGTGTTAAATTAGTTTCAAGTGTACAATGTTGTAATTCAACAATTCTATGTATGATTCAGTGTTCCCATGTTAAGTATACCCTTTAATCCCCTTCACCTACTTGAACCAGCCCTTCACCCATCTCTCCTCTGGTAACCATCAGTTTTTTCTCTATAGTTAAGTTTATTTATTGATTTGTCTTTTTTTTTCCCCTTTGTTTTTTTTTTCCTTAATAATGATTTATTTTTTCAGTGTCCCAAGATTCATTGTTTATGCTCCATACCCAGTGCTCCATGTAATAAGTGCCCTCAATACCCACCACCAGGCTTGCCCATCCCTCCACCCATCCCTTCCCAAACCCTCAGTTTCTTTCTCAGAGTCCAAAGTCTCTCATGCTTCATTACCCTAATTTACCCCAGTTCACATTTCCTTTCCTTCTCCCACTGTCCTGTGTGTTTTTTTATTAAATTCCACATAGGAATGATATCATACGGTATTTGTCTTTCTCTGACTGACTTACTGCTTAGCATTATACTCTAGTTCCATTCATGTTGTTGCAGATGGCAAGATTTCAGCCTTTGTTTTGACTGAATAATATTCCATACACACATACCCTCCTCACATCTTCTTTATCCATTCATCTATAGTGGACACTTGGGATACTTTCATAATTAGGCTATTGTAAATAATGCTGCAAAAACGTAGGATTGTATATATCCTTTTGAATTAGTGTTTTGTATTCTTTGGGTAAATAACCAGTAGAGCAGTTACTGGGTCATATGGTAATTCTACTTTTCATTTTTTGAGGAACTTCCATACTGTTTTCCACAGTGGCTGCACCAATTTGCATTTCTACCAACAGTGCACAAGTTTTCGTTTTTCTCCACAACTTCTCCAGCACTTGTTTCCTGTGTTTTTGATTTTAGCCATTCTGACAGGTGTGAAGTGATATCTCATTGTGGTTTTGATTTGCATTTCCCTGATGATGAATGATGTTGGGCATCTTTTCATGTGTCTTTTTGCCATCTGGATGTCTTCTTTGGGGGAAATGTCTGTTCATGACTTCTGCCTATTTTTAAATTGGATTATTTGTTTTTTTGGTGTTGAGTTACATGACTTCTTTGTATGTTTTGGATACTAATCCTTGATCGAATGTGTCATTTGTAGATATCTTCTCCCATTCAGTATGTTGTCTTTTAGTTTTGTTGGCTGTTTCCTTTACTGTGAAGAATCTTTTTATTTTGACAGTCTCAATAGTTCATTTTTGCTTTTGCTTCCCTTGCCTGAGGAGACGTATCTAGAAAGATGTCATTATGACCAATGTCAGAGACATTACTGACTATGCTCTCTTCTGTGAGGTTTATAGTTTCAGGTCTCATATTTAGGTCTTTAATCCATGTTGAGGGGTGTGTGTGTGTGTGTGTGTGTGTGTGTGTGTGTGTGTGTGTGTGTGTATGTGTGTATGGTGTAAGAAAGCAGTCCAGTTTCATTGTTTTTCATGTAGTTGTCCAGTTTTCTGAATGCCATTTGTTGAAGAGGCATTTTCCCATTTCATATACTTGCCTCCTTTGTTGACAATTAATTGACCATGTAATTGTGGTTTTATTTCTGGGCTCTCTATTCTGTTCCTTGATCTATGTGTCTATTTTTGTGCCCATACCGTACTGTTTTGATTACTACAGCTTTGTAGTACATCTTAAAATCTGGAATTGTGATACCTGTAGCTTTGCTTTTCTTTTTTGATTGCTATGAATATTTGGGGGGTCTTTTGTGGGTTTCATATAAATTTTAGGATTTTTCTAGTTCTGTGAAAAGTGGTATTGGTGTTTTGATAGGGATTGCATTAAATTTGCAGATTGCTTTGAGTGGGTATGGTCATTTTAACAGTAATTTTTATCTTCCAAACCAGGAGTGTGGAATATCTTTTCCTTTGTGTTATCTTTTTTTCTTTCATCAGTGTTTTATAGTTTTCAGAGTACAGGTCTTTCGTCTCCTTGGTTAAGTTTATTCCTAGGTTTCTCATTATTTTTGGTGCAGTTGTAATTGGGATTGTTTTTTTCATTTCTGCTGCTTTGTTGTTAATGTATATAAATACAATGGACTTCTGTATTGTTCATTTCATATCCTGGGACTTTAGTGAATTCATTTATTGGTCCTAGTAGTTTTTTTGAGTGGACTCTGTAGGGTTTTCCAGATATAGTAACATATCATCTGCAAATAGTGAAAGTTTTACTTCTTACCAATTTAGATGCCTTTTATTTCTTTTTCCCATCTGATTAGTGTGGGTAGGAATTTCAGTGCTGTGTTGAATAAAAGTGGTGAGGGTGGATCTCCTTGTCTTACTCCTGATCTTAGGGGAAGAACTCTGCTTTTCCCAATTGAGTATGATGTTAGCTATGGGTTTTATTATATGTAGATATGTCCCCTCTAAACCTTAAGGGTTTTTATCATGAATGGATGTTGTACTTTGTCAAAAGCTTTCATAGAAAAAGCTATTGAAATGATCAGATATTTTTATCTTGTTGATGTGATGCATCATCTCATGTTCATTGATTTGTGAATGTTGAACCACCCTTGCATCCCAGGAATAAATCCCACCTGATTGTGGGGGAAAATTTTTTTAATGTATTGGTGGGTTTGGTTTGCTTATATATTATAGTTGAGGATTTTTGTATCTATGCTTATCAGGGATATTGGCCAATAGTCTCTATCTCTCTCTCTCTTTTTTTAATGGCATCTTGATCTGTTTTTGGTTTCAGGGTAATACTGTCCTCATAGAATGACTTTGGAATTTTTCCTTCCTCTTCTATTTTTTGGAGTAGTTTGAAAAGAAATATTATTTTAATTCTCTTTTTAAATGTTTGGTAGAATTTACCTGTGAAGCTGTATGGTCCTGTACTTTTGTTTGTTGCTATTTTTTGATTGCTGATTCAGTTTCATTGCTGTCAATGAGCATGTTCAAATTTTCTATTTCTTTCTGATTTAGTTTTTGGAGGTTATATATTTCTAGGAATTTAACCATTTCTTCTAGATTGTCCAATTTGTTGGCATATAATTTTTTGTAATATTTCCTCATAATTCTTTGTTCTATTTTGTTGGTTGTTATCTCTCCTCTTTCATTTCTGATTTTATTTGAGTCCTCTCTCTTTTTTTCTTTTGGATGAAGCTGGCTAAAAATTTTCAGTATTGATGATCTTTAAAAAAAAAACACCCTGGTTTCATTGATCTGTTTTTTTTTAGTTTCTATATCATTTATTTCTGTTTAATCATTGTTGTTTCTTTCCTTCTACTGGCTTTGAATTTTGTTTATTCTTCATCTTCTAGCTCTGTTAGGTGTAAGGTTAGGTTGTTTATTTGCAATTTTTCTTGCTTCTAGAGGTATGTTGTTATAAACTTCCCTCTTAGAATAGTTTTGCTGCATCCCAAAATTTTGGACTGGTGTCTTCATTTGTCTCTGTATTTTTTTAAATTTCCTCCTTGATTTCTTGATTGACCCATTCATTGTTTAGTAGTACATTATTTAATCTCCATGTATGTGTGGTCTTTCCAGAATTTCCCCTGTGGTTGATTACTAGTGTCATAGCATTGTGGTCAGAAAAGATGCATGGTATGACTTTGATCTTTTTGAATTTGTTGAGGCTTGTTTTGTGGCCTAATATGTGATCTGTTCTGGAGAATGTTTAATGTGCACTTGAAAGAATGTATATGCTATTGTGTTAGGATGGGATGTTCTGAATGTATCTGTTAAACTCATCTAGACCAATGTGTCATTCAAAGCCAATATTTCCTTGATAATTTTCTGTTTGGCTAGTGTATCCATCAATGTAAGTGAGACACTGTAGTCCCCTGCTGCTATTGTACTACTATCGATTATTTTCTTTATGTTTGCTACTAGCTTCTTTGTATATTTGGGTGCTCCCATGTTGGGTCCAATTGTTATATCTTCCTGTTGGATTATTCCCTTTATAATTATCGAATACCCTTTGTCTCTTGTTACACTTTATTTTGTTATTATTATTATATTAGCAGTCTTTGTTTTAAAGCCTATTTTGTCAGATGTGGGTATTGCTACCTGGCTTGTTTTTCACTTCTATTTGCACGATTAGTGCTTCTTCATCCTTCGTTTACAATCTGTTTGTGTTTTAGGTCTAAAATGAGTCTCTTGTAGGCAGATACAAATGGGGTCTTTTTTTTTTTAATTCTTTCTGTCACCTTGTATCTTTTCAATGGAGCATTTAGGCCATTTACATTTAAAGTAATTAATGATAGGTGTCTACTTACTGCCATTTTGTCACTTGTTTTATCATTCTTTTTGTAGTTTTCCTTTGTTCCTTTCTTCTCTTACACTCTTCTCACTTGGGTTGTTGGCTTTCTACAGTGATCTACTTGTATTCCTTTTTCTTTGTGTTTTGCATATCTATTCTGGTTTTTGATTTGTGGTTACCATTAGGTTTGTAAATACCATCTTCTGCATATAGCAGTCCATATGAAGTTGTTGGTCACTTAGGTTTGAACCCATTCTTTACTCCTCTCCCTCCCATGTTTTTAGGTACAGGGTGTCCTACTTTACATCCTTTTATTTTGTGAATCCCTTGACTGATTTTTTTTTTTACAGATATACATATTTTTATTGCTTTTGGGCTTCCTACCTCTCTTACTTCCAATTATGGTCTTTACATTACACTCACAAATTCCCCTTTAACATTTCTTGTAGGACTGGTTTAGTTGTCACAAATTCCTTTAACTTTTGTTTGTCTGGGAAACTCTTCATCTCTCCTATTCTTAATGATAGTTTTGCTGGATAGAGTATTCATGGCTGGAAATTTTTTCCGTTCAGCACTTTGAATACGTCATGCCACTCCCTTCTGTGTGGTAGGAAAGTCAGCTATGGCCCCTGCTCTTGAAACTAGTGGTCTTAGGAACAAGAGCTTCTACAGGGTAGTGTCCCATGGTGCCCTGCAGTGCAGTATCCCTTGTTTATCAGGACCTGGTGCTTCAGGGGTGTCACCTGTGTTGCATGTGCCCTGCTATTGTGGCTGAGCCATCTTTTCCCTTTAGTCCAGTTATCTGCATTGGCTCTCTTTGTGCATTGTGGGCAATCTTGGTCCCTGTGGTTTTTAGCAGACCCTGTGGTTTAGTAGGCCTTGGACTTGAAAAAAGTCAGTCCAGGCATTTTCCAGAGATGCAGTATACCAAACTGCAGGGGACTTTTCTTGTGTTATCCCCTGAGAAGGTTTGGTTGGTGGGCAGGGCATGTAGTCAGAGCAACTCTCTGCCCCCAATCTATTGATGGTCCTGTAGTCAGACTGCTGTGTGTGGTTATTTTTCTCTTTCCCCAGGGCAGGAGTCACTTTGGAGTAGTGCTGTCCCCCATCAGGGCTGCTTGCTTACTTCCAGCCTTGTGGAACCACTTTGGATGGGTTTCAGTTAAGAGTGTATTGGAAGGCATGGTTCTAGGAGGTATCATGTTAGGAAGGTTTGCACTGGTCTTCTGGGGGAGGGGACCTGAAGCACCAGGGCTAAGGCAGGCCAGGGTTGAAGGGGGTTGATCCATTGGAGTGGGGTGGGGTACGGCGGTGGGGTACAGTGGGAAATTAGGTAGTGAGTGTTGGTGCTGTGGCAATTCTTACAGGTAGCTGTGTGTTTTTACTGTGCGGCAGGGGAGGGAAATTGTATCCACTAGTTCTTTTGTTCCCAGAGGAGTTTGCCAGTGATCTGTGTCCCTCCAGGACATGCTCTGAGATTGGTAAACAAGTTTTTCCCTTCTGTATGCCCCAGGTGTTTTCCAAACTGCTGCTTCTATGCTCCATTTCCTTGGCGCTATTTGTTGTGTTGTCTTTTTAAGGGTGAGGGGACTCTGACTGAGCCATCTAGGTGCCCAGTTGGAGTCCCCCGTATATTTTTAAAATATATTTTTACAAATGAGGTTTTAGATTTTCAGTTTTCTATATTTTATAATGCATGTTTATCCAATTTATCAATCTCTTGCTCTCAGAGAATTATAATCTCTAAATATCCTCTTGAAGATATAAATTACAAAAAACCCTATAAACTAGGGAACATTAGGGGAAGAGAACATTGTGTAAATTATAGAGCATTAAGTTCATAGCTTTTTAAAAAGTCCTTGTATTTGAAAATGAGCAGAAAGATTAATATATGGCATCAGGAATCCGTTTGTCTGCAAATAAGAGAAACAACCAAGTTGGCTGAATAGATAACAAAAAGTAGGGGTGGGAAAGAGGGCCAGGGATCTAGGCTGTTGCCATGGTTCATCGAAGCCACTAGGAGCTCAGGCTTCTTCCCATGGCTCTATTCTGTCACCCTCTGCATGGCATGGGGTGTCCTGTGGATACAAGGCAGGTACTGCCCATTAGAGCCTCTCAGCAGCATTCTGGTAGCAGTCAGGAAGAAAAGGCAATGGCTACCTTGTTTATAATGCAGGCAAGAATATCTTCCTCAGGGTCTTTCCCCTCCATCTTATTGGCCAGAACTGAGTGAAGTGGTCATACTTAGTGGCCAGGGCTAGGAGACTAGATAGCTTGAATTGTTCTGTTAATAAGTGAGAATGTGGGAATGGAGAGAGAACAGGTAGTTAGCAGGGGCTGCTGAACTTACCTGAATTTAAAAAAGGTTACTTCTATAATTTAAAGCTTCACATGTACATATTTATTTGACCAGTGAATGAGTAACCTTTTCCATTTTATTTATAATCGGCCGCTGTTATGTTCTCCCCCCCCCCCACCCCCAAGAGAGTTATCTTAGAACCCTTCTCAGCTCTGTTCTTATAGCTTTCTCTATTTGACACCTGGGTATTTATCCTTTTTCTCTTTTTAAGTAAAACTACCTTTGGTTATTTTTAAAATAAAATGAGGACTCTTTTGGTTAATTTGTGTGGTGAGAAGGAAGACGTAAACAGACCTAATAAGGAAATGCTAGAAGCCTTAATACACAAACCCAAGTGTATGGAATGATTAATAGATAATGAAATGTTAACTTTCCCAGCTTTGATCTATGCTTTAATTCCTTTGGAATTTGTTCATGTAAAATCCAAAAGAAGTGTTCTGGAGCAGCTGGCAGCTCTCCCTCCAGTGCCGCATCTCCTGATGCTGCCATTATCTGCTTCAGCTTCCAAGGATGCGCATTGATCTGCCACTGATGGTCTGATGGTGGAAGGGGAGAGCCCAGAGGACTGTTCACAGCAGGTTTATAAGGGCCAGGCTTGGAGGGGTTGGCATCACTTCTGTGTAGAACTTCTTCGCAGGACCACAGTAACTGTGGCCCTTCAGAGAGGGAGGAGTGCTGGGAACTGCTTTCCAAGAAGAGGAAGTGGCTTGGGAAACAAGTAGGGGGTCTTTGCCTCACAGCAGATTAGGTTGTTCAATAATTGCTGGGATCTTCTGGAACACACTGGTTGCATCTGGGAATTAGGGTTTTGTGGGGCTATATTTCACTCCACCACTTTCTGCAGAAAATCCCAACAAAAACAATTTCTAAACTCAATTCTAGTGAATGTATAAGAAGTTAGACAACAGTCACATGAGCTATGCTTATACATAAGGTAGTCCCCTCCCGCCATCCCTAACAACTGCTGTGAGTGCCTTGGCAGATTCACTCCAGGGCAGACCCAGAGGTACTCAAGATACTCTGATGGCAGAACCAGCCGACTGTAGATTTGAGTGACTCCATGGAGTGCTGTGGATAGCGGGGGCTCACAGAGCCAGCAAGGCTCTAGACCTCAGTACTATTCTGAAGGAAGCAGGCTGCTGTGCTTGTTTTTTTATCTGTTGTTAGCACAGGGGCCATGGAGACCCAAACTATCTCTGTAGGCAGCCACATACCCTGAACTGCCCCTCATTTCATCAATTCACATTAGTTTACTGTTAGCAGTAGTATTTTTTTTTATAATGTTCAGTTACCCTCTGTATAGTACAACATATTTTGGTTTTTGGTTAGTGTTCAGTGATTCATTAGTTGTATATACACCCAGTGCTCATCACAACACATGTCCTCCTTAATACCCATAACTGGGCTACCCTATCCTCTGAAACCCTTAAATTGTTTCCTAGAGTTCAAAGTCTCTCATGATTTGTCTTCCTCTCCGATTTATCCTCCTTCAGTTTTCCCTCCCCTCACCTCTGGTTCTCTGTGCTATTCCTTATGTCCCACATATGAGTGAAACCATATGATAATTGACTTTCTCTGCTTGGCTTATTTCACGTAGCATAATCCCCTCCATTCCATCCGTGTCAATGCAAATGGTGAGGAGTCATCATTTCTGATGGCTGAGTAATATGCCATTGTGTGTATGGACCATCTTTATCCATTCATTTGTTGAAGGGCATCTTGGCTATTCCCACAGTTTGATTATTCTAGACATTGCCGCTATGAACATTGGGTGCATGTGCCCCTTTTTTCACCACATCTGTATCTTTGGGCTAAATACCTAGTAGTGCAACTGCTGAATCATAGGGTAGCTCTATTTTTAACATCCTTTGGAACTTCCATAGCGTTTCCCAAAGTGGCTGCACCAGCTTGCATTCCCACCAACAGTGTAAGAGAGTTCTCCCTTCTCCACCTCCTCACCAACATTTATTGTTTCCTGTTTTGTTTATTTTTATCATTCTAATTGGTATAAGGTGGTATCTCATTGTGGTTTTGAATTTGTATTTCCCAATGGCTAGTGATGTTGAGCATTTTTTCATGTGTCCATTGGCCATTTCTATGTCTTCTTTAGAGAAGTGTTTGTTCATGTTTTCTGCCCATTTCTTTATTTGTTTTGGGGGTGTTGAGTTTGACAAGTTCTTTATAGATCTTAGATACCAGCCCTTTATCTGTAATGTCATTTGCAAAGCCCATTCAGTGGGTTGCCTCTTAATTTTGTTGACTGTTTTCTTTGCTGTGCAGAAGCTTTTTATCTTGATGAAGTCCTGAAAGTTCATTTTTGCTTTTGTTTCCCTTGCCTTTGGAGATGTGTCTTAAAAGAAGTTGCTGTGGCTGATGTCAAAGAGGTTACTGCCTATGTTCTCCTCTAGGATTTTGATGTATTCCTATCTCACATTGGGGTCTTTCATTCATTTTGAGTTTATCTTTGCATATGGTATAAGGGAATGGTCCAATTTCATTCTTCTGTATATAGATGTCCAATTTTCCCAGCACCATTTATTGAAGAGACTGTATTTTTTTCATTGGATATTCTTAGTGTTAATGTGAGCCGCAGGCACAAAAGGGTTAACCTACTGAACTTGACAACTCATGTCTTGCTGTCTTCATTGGTCTCTGTTCAAGGTCCCACTCCCACTCCTCTTCCTCCCTTCCTCACATAGGCAAGCTGTCTAATATGTAAATGTGTATTATCTGTGTGTGTTCTTGAAAGCATGTATAGTTTTGTGTGCATCTATTCTATTTATCCTATTAGGTTAGAGATCTCGTTCTGTTACTCAGTATTTTCTCTTCCTTTTCACTATTCTTACATGATCTCCTTATATTGCTATGTGACTTAGGTTGGGTTTCCCAGGACAGACTCTGAAATAGAGATTAGAGTGAAGAAATTTTACTGGGAATGTTCTGTGTTCCAGGGTCAACCTGTTGGAGGGAGGGGAGAATGGAGGAAGGCAGGACTGGGCAGAAGGAGGACCTGATCTGGGGTGTAGATCTCGGCAATCTTATGGGGAACTCTGGAGCTGGGTTAGTCCAGTAGGGTTGTCCTGACTTAAGGCAAGGGTCCTGGCCTCAAGCCATCAACATGTTATTGGATGTGGGCTGCCTTAAAGTGCTGAGCTGGTGGGCTGGGGCAAGGGGTTGCTTTGGTCAGAACAGTTTTTGAAGAGGGACTCAGATGAGCATCAGTGGTCAGCACCTCCAGGAGCTAGAGGAATGAGTGTCCCTGTGCTGAGAGAGGAAGGAAATAGTGTCTGGGTAGCACACATGCTATCTGCCACTTGACACTTGCGTCCAGTGTGCCATTTCCCACTGTGTTTCACATACTGCTTCGCTTTCTCAGATATTCAGACACCCTCAGCTCCTTGGTGCCACAAAGGATATTGCTCCCAACACCCCCATTTCTCATGTGGATCTGAGAGAAACTCTGAGGATAGTGGGCAGGGAATTCTTGGGGGGCATGGGAAATGATGCTGGCTTGCTCTCCAGAGCACTGTCCATGCCTGCATTCTCACCAGTGGTTCATGACTGTTTCTGGGCTCCACCAACTGTTGGTATGATCCAGCAGTCTAAATTTTGCCAATAGGATGGGTCTATGAGTCTGATTTTGGTTTAAATTTGCATTTTTATCATTGCTAATGGGTTTGGGAGTATCTTTATATGCCTTTTAGCCTCTTGGGTTTCCTCTTCTGTGAATTGCCCATATTCTTTGTCCATTTTACTATTGGGTTCCAAAAAAATATTTCTGATCTCTTTTTAGTTGATAAATAAACTTTCCACATAGATTTTAATAATGATATATAAAGACTTTAAATAACCCTCTCTGGAGCAGGGATTCCTGTTTAGAATATTTTAAGTGTTAACCAACCTTCCCTTTCTCTTCTTCTCTTACACACACACACACACACACACGCACACACAGAAACTGCTGTTTATAATAAAGTATTTTTGAAGAAATTATCACTTTTATATAATATGAAATACAACAATCCATCTATATTTTTAAAAAAGATTTATTTATTTTAGAGCATACATTTACTTATTTAATTTAGAGAGAGTACAAGTGTGTAAGCAGGGAGGTAGGGCAGAAGGAGATGGAAAGAGAGACTCTCAAGCAGACTTCCTGCTGAGTGCCAAGCCCAATGCAGGGTTTGATTTCATGACCCTGATTTGAGACCAAGAGGGTAGATGCTTAACTGACTGCACCACCTGGGTGCCCCTCTGTCTAGTTACTTCTTAACTAAGGGTTTCTTGGGAGTGCCTGATTTTGTTTTTGTTTTTTCTTTCGATCTCTCAGTGCTTTCTTTGTACTACAGTTAATCTTTTTACATCTAAATTGACAAAAATTTACAATATTTTCTACCATTTCTGGGTGAGAACTATCATCTTACAGTCAGTTGAATCTGTAAAAGAGCAAAATAAGGTAGAAGAGCTGATTTTCTTCCCTTTATCTCCCTCCCTCCTCCATTGTTCCCCTTCCTTTCCTTCTCTCATTAGTGTATTAGTCAAAACAGGAGTCTGGAAGCCCAGAGTTTTATGATTTGGAGAATGTTTTGAGGTGCATGATTTTGTTTAAAAAAGACGACTTTGAGCGAAATACTTTTTATCTCAGGAAATGTATAGCCTTGATTACCATACGATGTGCACATAAACTGTGTCATCCTGAGTGAACACATTCTCCGGCTGTTTCTTCAAAACACTCTCAGGCCAGTCTACTTTAGCTTTCCCCAGGGGAAGTTTATGCCAGGGGAAGAATATATTCAAATCTATCTGTCTTGGGTTGAAATTTTTCCTGTATACAGATGAAATCCTCCCAGGTTACTATTGCAGAAACACAGGTGGCCTTCAAGATGGACTGGTAATGCAAGGTGAGCATGTGTACCTGTCCTCAGGAAAATCCAGGGATTCCACCCCAGTCAGCGCACAGTTTTTTTTTTTTTAATTTAATTCCAGTATGGTTAACCTACAGCATTATATTAATTTCAGGTGTACAGTATAGTAATCATCAGTTCCACCCATCACCTGGTACTCATCACAAGTGCATTCCTTAATATCCATCACCTATTTCACTTCCACCCCACCACCATAGTAATCAGCTTGTTTTTTCTGATTAAGGATGTATTTCTTGATTTGTCTCTTTCTCTTTTTATTCCTCTTTGTTCATTTGTTTTCTCTTAATGCCACATAAGACTGAAATCATATGGCATTTGTCTTCCTCTAACTTATTTTACTTGGCATTATCCTAACTAGCTCCATCCCTGGTGTTGCAAATGGCAAGATTTCATTCCTTTCTATGGCTGAATAATATGCTTTCTCTGTGTGTGCACACACATGGCATATGTATGCACACACAATATAGTGTGTGTGTACACAACATCTTCTTCAGCTGTCGACAGACACTGGGGCTGCTTCCATATTTTTGATACTGTAAATAATGCTGCTATAAACATAGGGGTAGATAGGTCCCTTTGAATTAGTATTTTTATATTTTTAGGGGGGGTAAATACCCAGTAGTGTGATTACTTCATTATAGGGTAGTTTTATTCTTAATTTTTTGAGGAACCTCCATACTATTTTCCACAGTGGTTGTATCAGTTTGCCTTTCCACAAATAGTGCAACATCCTTGCCAACACTTGTTGTTTCTTGTGTTAAGTTTAGCCACTCTGACAGGTGTGAAGTGGTATCTCATTGTGGTTTTGATTTGCATTTCCCTGATGCCTAGTGATGTTGTGGGTTTTTCATGTGCCTTTTGACCATTTATATGACTTCTTTGGAGAAATGTCTGTTCATGTCTTCTGCCCATTTTTAAAGTTGTTTTTTAGGATGTTGCATTATCTAAGTTGTTTGTATATTTTGGATACTAATTCTTTTTCAACTCTGTCATTTGCAAATATCTTCTCCCATTCAGTACACTGCCTTTTAGATTTGTTGATTGTTACCTTTACTGTGCAGAAGCTTTTTATTTTGGTGTAGTCCTAATAGTTTATTTTTGTTTTGTTACCCTTGCCTTACAGGAGACATACCTAGAAAAATGTTGCTATGGCCAAAGTCTGAGACATGTCTGCCTATGCTCTTTTCTTGGATTTTTATAGTTTCTGGTCTCACATTTAGGCTTTAATCCATGTTGTTTATTTTTGTGTATGGTTTAAGAAAATAGTCCAGTTTCATTCTTTTGCATTAGCTGTCTAGTTTTCCCACCACCATTTGTTAAAGAGACTGTCTTTTTCCCGTTAGATGTTCTTGCCTCCTTTTTGAAAGATGAATTGACCATGTAATTGTGGGTTTATTTCTGGGATCTTTATTCTGTTTCATTGATAGATGTGTCTGCTTTTGTGCCAGTATCATACTGCTTTGATTACTACAACTTTGTAGTATAACTTGAAGCCTGGGACTATGATACCTCCAGCTGTGCTTTTCTTTTTCTTTTTCTTTTTCTTTTCTCTTTTCTTTCTTTTTTTTTTTTTTAAGATTTTACTTATTTATTTGACAGGGAGAAACACAGCGAGAGGGAACACAAGGAGGGGGAGTGAGAGAGGGAGAAGCAGGCTTCCCGCTGAACAGGGAGCCTGATGTGGAGCTTGATCCCGGGTCTCCGGGATCATGACCTGAGCCAAAGGCAGTCACTTAACCAACTGAGCTCACCCAGGCGCCCCAAGTGCTTTTCTTTTTCAAAATTGCTTTGGCTGTTTGGGGTCAATTGGGTTCCATTAAAAATTTTAGGATTGCTAGTTCTGGTTCTTTGAAACATGATATTGGTACTGTGATGGAGATTGTAATAAATGTGTAGGTCATTTTGGGTAGTATAGACATTTTAATAATATTTGTTCTGGTCCATGAGCATGGGATTTCTTTACCTTTTTTTGTGTCATCTTCATTTCTGTCATTAATATTTTGTATTTTTCAGAACACAAGTCTTTCACCTCTATGATTAGGTTTATTCATAGGTATCTCATTAATTTTGGTGCAATTATAAATGAGATTGTTTTCTTAATTTCTTTTTCTGCTGTTTTGTTATTAGTATATAGGAATGCAATGGATTTCTGTACATTTATTTGGTATCCTGTGACTGGTGAATTTATTTATCACTTCTGTTAGCCTTTTTTGTGGACTCTGTATGGTTTGTAGGTACAGTATCATGTCATCTGCAAATAGTGAAAGTTTTACTTCTTACCAGTTTAGATGCATTCTATTTCTTTTTGTTGCTGAATAGCTCTGACTAGGAGGATTTCTAGTACTATGTTGAATAAAAGTGGTGAGAGTGGATATTCTTGTCTTGTTCCTGATCTTAAGGAAAAAGCTTGAAATTTTTCCTCATTGAGTATGATATGATCTGTGGGTTTCCAGTATGATGTTGAGATATGCTCCCTCTGAATGTACTTTGTTGAGGGTTTTTATCATGAATGGATGTTATATTTTGTCAAATGCTTTTTCTGCATCTATTGAAATGATCCTGTGGTGTTTATCCTTCTTTTTGGTGTAATGTATCACATTAATTGATTTGTCATTGTTGAACAACCTTTGGATCCTGAGATGCCACTTGACTGTAGTAAATGATTTCTTCAATGTATTGTTGGATTCATGGATTGGGTTTGCTAGTATTTTGTTGAGGATTTTTGCATATATGTTCATCAGAAATACTGGCCTATAGTTCCATTTTTTGTGTGATCTCTTTACCTGGTTTTGGTATCAGGGTTATTGTGTCCTCATAGAATGAATTTGGAATTTTTCCTTCCTCTTCTATTTTTTTTAAATAGTTTGAGAAGAATAGGTATGTTTTATTTTATTTTATTTTTTCAATGTTCCAAGATTCATTGTTTATACCCCACACCTAGTGCACTATGCAATACATGCTCTTAATACTCACCACCAGGGTCACCCATCCCTTCACCCCCTCCCCTCCAAGACCCTCAGTTTGTTTCTGTGTCCAAAGTCTCTCATGTTTCATCTCCCTCCCCGATTTACCCCACTTGCCATTTTCTTTCCTTCTCTTACTGTCCTCCATATTACTCCTTATGCTCCACAAGTAAGTGAAACCATATGATACTTGACTTTCTCTGCTTGGCTCATTTCATTCAGTATAATCTCCTCCAATCCAGTCCATGTTGCCACAAAAGTTGGGTATTTATCCTTTCTGATGGAGGTGTAATATTCCATTGTATATATGTACCATATCTTTTTTATCCATTCATCTGTTGAAGGGCACCTTGGCTCTTTCTGCAGTTTGGCGATTGTGACCATTGCTGCAATGAACATTAGGGTACATATGGCCCTTCTTTTCACTACATCTGTATCTATGGGGTAAACACCCAGTAGTGCAATTGCAGGGTCACAGGGTAGCTCTATTTTTAATTTTTTAAAGGAATCTCCACACTGTTTTCCAAAGTGGCTGCACCAACTTGCATTCCCACCAACAGTGCAAGAGGGTTCCTCTTTCTCCACAGCCTCTCCAACACTTGTCATTTCCTGTCTTGTTAATTTTGGCCATCCTGACTGGTGTAAGGTGGTATCTCAGTGTGGTTTTGATTTGAATTTCCCTGATAGCTAGTGATGACAAAAATTTTTTCATGTGTCTGTTAGTCATTTGTATATCTTCTATGGAGAAGTGCCTCTTCATGTCTCCCACCTATTTTTTAATGTGGTGATCTTTTTTTATCAGCCCTTTGTTTGTAGTGTCATTTGCAAATATCCTCTCCCATTTGGTGGGTTGCCTCTTTGTTTTGTTGACTGTTTCCTTTGCTGTGCAGAAGATTTTTATTTTGATGAAGTCCCAAAAGTTCATTTTCACTTTTGTTTCCTTTGCCTTTGGAGACGTATCTTGAAAGAAGTTGCTGTGGCCTATGTCAAAGAAGTTTCTGCCTATGTTCTCCTCTAGGATTTTGATAGATTCCTATCGCATGTTGAGGTCTTTCATCCATTTTGAGTTTATCTTTGTGTGTGGTGTAAGAGAATGGTCTAGTTTCATTCCTCTTTACATAGTTGTCCAATTTTCCCAGCACCATTTATTGAAGAGACTGTCTTTTTACCACTGGATGTTTTTTTGTGCTTTGTTGAAGATTATTTGACCATAGAGTTGCAGGTCCATATCTGGACTCTCAACTCTGTTCCCTTGGTCTATTTGTCTGTTTTTGTGCCAGTACCATGCTGTCTTAGTGATCATAGCTTTGTCATAAAGCTTGAAATCAGGTAATGTGATGCCCCCAGCTTTGTTTTTCTTTTTCAACATTTCCTTAGCAATTTGGGGTCTTTTTTGTTTCCATGTAAATTTCAGGATTGTTTGTTCCAGTGCTTTGAAAGATGTTGGTGGAATTTTGATCAGGATGGAATTGAAAGTATAGATTGCTCTGGGAAGTATAGACATTTTAACAATGTTTATTCTTCTGATCCATGAGCATCTAATGTTCTTTCTGTGTCTTCAATTTCTTTCATGAGTGTTCTGTAGTTTCTTGAGTACAGATCCTTAACTTCTTTGGTTAGGTTCATTCCTAGGTATCTTATGGTTTTGGTGCTATAGTAAATGCAATCGATTCTCTGATTTCCCTTTCTACATTTTCATTATTAGTGTGTAAGAATGCAACTGATTTCTGTGCATTGACTTTATATCCTGCCACAGTACTGAATGGTTGTATGAGTTCTAGTAGTTTGGGGGTAGAGTCTTTTGGGTTTTACATATAGAGTATTATGTCATCTGTGAAGAGAAAGAGTTTGACTTCTTCTTTGCCAATTTAAATACATTTTATTTCTTTTTGTTGTCTGCTTGCTGTTGCTAGGATTTCTAATACTATGTTGAACAAGAGTGGGTTAGAGTGGGCATCCTTGTCTTTTTCCTGATCTAAGTGGGAAGGCTGTCATTTTTTCCTCATCAAGAATGATATTTGCTGTGGGTTTTTCATAGATAGATTTTATGAGGTTGAATGTTCCTTCTGTTCTTATACTTTGAAGAATTTTAATCAGGAATCAATGCTCAATTTTGTCAAATGCTTTTTCTGCGTCAATTGAGAGGAGCATGTGGTTCTCTCTTATTGATTTGTTCTATCACGTTGATTGATTTGCAAATGTTGAATCACACTTGCATCCCAGGGATAAATCCCACCTGGTTGTGATGGATAATTTTTTTAACGGATAGTTGGATCCTATTAACAAGGAACTGTTAAGAATCATGGCATCCATATTCATCAGGGATATTGGTCTGAAGTTCTTCTTTGTGATGGGGTCTTTGTCTGGTTTGGGGATTAAAGTAATGCTGGGTTCATAGAAAGAGTCTGGAAGTTTTCCTTCTGTTTATATTTTTTGAAACAGCTTCAGGAGAATAGGTATTATTTCTTCTTTGAACGTTTGGTAGAATTCCCCAGGGAATCCATCAGGCCCTGGGCTCTTGTTTTTGGGAGGTTTTTGATCACTGCTTCAATCTCATTACTAGATATTGGTCTATTCAGATTGTCAATTTCTTCCTGTTTCAGTCTTGGAAGTTTATAGATTTCTAGGAATGCATCCATATCTTCTAGGGTTAACTTATTGGCATATAACTGTTGATAGTAATTTCTGATGATTGTTTCTATTTCCTTGGTGTTAGTTGTGATCTCTCCCCTTTCATTCATAATTGTATTAATTTGGGTCTTCTCTTTTTTCTTGGACTAGTTTGGCCACTGGTTTATATATCTTATTAATTCTTTCAAAGAACCAGCTTCTAGTTTCATTGATGTGTTCTACTGTATCTCTAGTTTCTAATTCATTGATCTCTGCTCTAATCTTAATTATTTCCCTTCTCGTGTGTGGGGTTGGCTTCATTTGTTGTTGATTTTCCAGTTCTTTAAGGTGTAATGAGAGTTAGTGTATTCTGGATTTTTCAATTTTTTTGAGTGAGGCTTGGATGGCTATGTATTTTCCCCTTAGGATGCCTTTGCTGTATCCCATATGTTTTGGATCAAATGTATCTTCATTCTCATTGGTTTCCACGAAATATTTAAGTTCTTCTTTGATTTCCTGGTTGATCAAAACGTTTTTGAGCAGGATAGTCTTTAGCTTCCAAGTGTTTGTATTTCTTCTGACCTTTTTTTTATGGTTGAGTGCCAGTTTCAAGGCATTGTGGTCAGAGAACATGCAGGGAATAATCAATCTTTTGGTATTGGTTGAGCCCTGACTTGTGACCTAGAATGTGGTCTATTCTGGAGAAAGTTCCATGTGCCCTTGAGAAGAATGAGTATCCTGCTCTTTTAGGGTAGAATGTTCTGAATATATCTGCGATATTCATCTGATCCAATGTGTCCTTCAAAGCTCTTGTTTCCTTATTCATTTTCTGTTTAGATGATCTGTCCATTGCTGAGAATGGTGTGTTAAGATCCTACAATTAATGTATTCATATCGATATGACTGTTTATTTTGTTTAATGATTGGCTTATGTAGTTGACTGCTCCCATGTTGGGGGTATAAATATTGATAGTTTTTAGATCTTCTTGCTGTATAAGCCCCTTAAGAATGATGTATGTCCTTCTGTGTTTCTGACTACAGTCTTTAGATTAAAATCTAATCTGTTTGATATGAGAATTGCTACCCCGGCTTTCTTTTGAGGTCCATTGGCATGAAAGATGGTCCTCCATCCCATGACTTTCAGTCTGGATGTGTCTTTAGATTCAAAATTTATCTCTTGTAGACAGCATATGAGTGGGTCCTATTGTTTTTATCCAGTCTGCAACCCTGTGCCTTTTTATTGGAGCATTAAGGCAATTCACATTGAGAGTGATTATTAATAGGTATATTTTTATTGACATCATGTTGCCCTTGACGTTCTTGCTTCTATAGATTACCTCTGTAAATTTCTGTTCTATGTCACTCTTGGGTTTGTTTCTCTTTTATAGAACCCCCTCCCCCTTAATATTTCCTGTAGTGCTGGCTTGGTGATAACATAATCTTTTAGACCTTGCTGGTCCTGGAAGCTCTTTATCTCTTTTTCCATTTTGAAAGTCATCCTTTCTGGGTACAGTATCCTTGGTTGCATTTTTTTTTCATTTATTTTCCTGAATATGTCTTGCCAGCCCTTTCTTTCCAGGTTTTTGTGGCTAGGTCTAACGTTTTTCTGATGGTCCTCCCTCTGTACATAAGGGATCTCCCCTAGCTGCCCTTAAGACATATTTTTTGAATTTATGATTCATGAATTTCACAATTATGTGGCTGGAGATTTTTCTAGCCTCGTTGATCTTGGGGGCGTTTTCTCTGCCTCTAGGATGTGAACACTTGTTTGATTCCCCAGATTAACAAAATTTTCATCCAGGATTTGTTCAACTATATTTTCTAGCCTTCTGTCTCTCTTAGCTCTCTCAGGGATTCCAATAATTCTGATATTGGAACATTTCACGGCATCATTTATTTCCCTAATTCTATTTTCATGGGATTTTAGCTGTTTGTTCCAAGACTTCTCCTGCTCCTCCTTCTCAATCAATCTGTCTTCTAGATCACTAAAGCAATCTTCAGCTTCACTTACCCTAGCTGTTAGTTTATTTAAATTAGATTGGTTCTCATTGATAGCATTTTTCACCTCTGCCATTTCGGCTTTCACTTTGGCCCTTAGAGCTTCTATCTTGCCATTAATGTTCTTTTCCAACTTAGCCATTGCTTGGATAATTGCTACCCTGAATTCCATTTCTGTCACATTGTTTGTGTTCATACCCAGTAGTTCTGTCACAGGGGTGGCAGTCTCTCTGAGTTTTTCTTCTGTTGGGTGTTCCTCCTCCAAGTCATTTTGGTGAGGGGTGGTTGAGGGGATATATAGTCGAATATATATCAACCACGTTCCAGGCAAGTTGCTCGTTGGAAGTTTTTGGAGCAATCACCAGTCAGCACCGAAAAGGAAAAAGAAAGAAAAAAGAGAGAAAAAGAGAAAAGAAGCAAGAAAAAACCTGACCAACATGGACCCCAATGGTAGGATTTATATGGCACAGAAACAAAAAATAATAAAGAAAAAGACCATCAAAAGTAAAAGAAAGGGGAAGAAATCAAAAAGGAGAACCCAACCCACACAACCCCCAAGAACAGTATTTATATATTACAAAGGCAAAAGCAAATACACAGAAACACTGACAGAAGAATAGGATGGGAAGGTGAGTACAAACTCGCATTGTGGGCAAGGAAAGTATTTCAGTTTATCCTGGGTGTATCTTAATACTGTTGTTACAGGGCTCCACTTTCTAGAGATATAGGGAAATTAACATTGGTTTATATATAGGGGTAGTATTAAATAGAAATGAAGGATTACCTTGAAGCTTTTATCTATATGTATATTTAAAAGAAAAAAAGAAAAAAAAAAGAAACACAGATATGTGTTTGAAAAAAGTTCAAGGTAAAAAGTTATTATGGAGTGTTGTATGAAATATCACGTTGTAATAATAAGTGGGTTAAAAAAATAAAAGAACAAAAACCATGAGTATGAATTTAAAATTTAAACTGAAAACTGAAAAATAAAAATAAAAAGTTAAAAAGAAAATAAAATGAAAAGCTGTATTTATAAAATATATAGGTTTTGGCCTAGTACCGGGAGCTTAATACGTTGTTTTTTTTCCCCGGTGTTGGGGTTTTACAGTTTTATGGAGACCCTTTGGTGGTGTTCTCTTGTTCTTCTGGCTTGCCTTCTGGGGGAGGGGCCTGCCATGTTGTTTTTCAGTCAATGTTACTGGGCTGAGTCTCCCTGCCCCCTTCCAAAGGGTTTGGCTCTATGGAAACCGGGTTTTCAGGCTTTTGTTCTCTGGAGGATTTGTTCTTTTGTGTTTTTTTGCAGCTTTTCGGAAAGTCAGGGCAAAGTAAGCTGTCTGCATCCAGACCTCTGTCTCAGAGAGAAGCCTCAGTTAGCTCCCCTCTGTATTGTTTGGGCACACAGACTCCCTCTGTATTCTCCCCTGCACCCCACCACCTCTCATAGGTAGCGCGCACCCACAGTTGCCAGCCAGAATGGCTCCCAAAGCCCCCGCTTGTCACTTCACTCCCACGCCACAGAAACTGCAACTGAGGCCTATTTGTGTGAGCTTGCTGCTGCCCAGATGCTCTCTGAAGCCCACACCCATGCTAGGAGCACTAGTAGCCTGCGGTCCCGCACATAGCCGTGAAGGCTGCAGAGTTACCTCCGTGGCATGTTGTGTGCACCCAGCCCAAGAGGTGGTCCAAGTGTGGAGTTCAGGGCATCCTGCTGCCTGCTTCCCTCGGGCACCCGGGAGCACTTTCTTTCTTTCTTTTTTTTTTTTTTTTAAGATTTTATTTATTTGACAGCGAGAAACACAGTGAGAGAGGGAACACAAGCAGGGGGAGTAAGAGAGGGAGAAGCAGGCTTTCCGCTGAGCAGGGAGCCCAATGTGGGACTCGATCCTGAGTCTCCAGGATCACGACCTGAGCCGAAGGCAGTCGCTTAACCAACTGAGCCACCCAGGCACCCCAGGGAGCACTTTCTACCACCAGCCTGGAGCCCCAGTTTTATGTCCCTGCCAGTGGCCATCAGCTTTCCCCAGTTGTCTCTTAAGACCCTTTGTTTTTGAGTGCTTTTAACCAGACTGCTATTTGATGCTGGTCCCCAAGCACAGGGCATTTTTGTATTGGGGTATTACTTTCCAACGGGTTACTTCTGGTGGCTCCCCCCCGCCCCGTTTCTTCTCAGAAATCAGTCCAAGTGCTCCTGCTCCACGTTACCTTTCCAAGAATGCTCTTCTGCCCCTGTAGAGATCCAGAAGTGTGTGGTCTTACATCTCAGGCTGATTTCATGGGTGTTCACAGTGTTCTGGTAGATATTTAGCTCACTTCAGGGGACCCTTTGAAATGGGGTCTCCTACTGTTCTGCTGTCTTACCTCTCCCTCCTTCTTTAAATTTTTGATAGAATTCACCTGTGAAGGCATCTGGTCCTGGACATTTGTTTGTTGGGAGGTTTTTGATTACAGATTTAATTTCATTGCTGGTAACTGACATGTTCAATTTTTTTATTTCTTCCTGCTTCAGTTGTGGGATGTTATATGTTTCTAGGGATTTATCCATTTCTTCTAGGTTGTCTAATTTGTTGTCATTTAGTTTTCATAATATTCTCTTATAATTGTTTGTATTTCTGTGGTGTTAGTTACTTCTCTCTCATATGTGATTTTGTTTGAGTTCTTTCTCTTGTTTTCTTTCAGTGAAAATGGCTAGAGGTTTATCAGTTTCCTTGATCTTTAAAAAAAACAAACAAACAGTTCTTGGCTTCATTGATCTGTTCGTGTGTGTGTGTGTGTGTGTGTGTGTGTGTGTTTCTTTATCATTTAATTCTGCTCTGATCACTATTTACTTCCTTCTGCTAGTTTTGGGTTTTGTTAGTTGTTCTTTTTCTAACTCCTTTAGGTTTAAGGTTGTTTGAGATTTTTCTTGCTTCTTGAGGTAGGCCTATATTGCTATAAATATCCCTCTTAGAACCATTTTTTGCTGCATTCCAAAGGTTTTGGACCATTGTGTTTTCATTTTTCATTTGTTTCCACATAGTGTTTATTTATTTTTTGATTTCTTGGTTGATCCATTCATTATTTAGTAGTATGGTATTTAACCTCTGTGTATTTGTAGGATTTCCGGGTTTTTTTCTTGTGGTTGATTTCTCATTTTATAAAGTTGTGGTCAGAAAAGAAGCATGATATGACTTTGATCTTTTTGAATATGTTGAGGCTTGATTTATGCCTGATATGTGATCTGTTCTGGAGAATGTTCCACGCACACTTGAAAAGAATGTGTATTCTAATGTTTTATGTTGGAATGTTCTGTTAGATCCATCTGGTCCAGTGTGTCATTCAAAATCACTGTTTCCTTGTTGATATTTTTTGCTTGGATGATTTTTCTATCAATGTAAGTGGGTATTAAAGTCCCCTATTATTATTGTATTATTCTCAATTAGTTCCTATGTTTCTTATGAACGTTTTATATATTTGGGTGTTCCCATGTTGAGTGCATGAATGTTTATAATTGTTATATCTTCTTGTTTGTTATCCCATTATTATTATAAAGTGTCCTTCTTTGTTTTTGTTTTAAAGAAAGTCTATTTTGTTTGATATGAGTATTGGTAATTTTGACATTCTTTTATGTGATTAATGTCTCTCCATCCCCTTACTTTTAATCTGCAGGTGTCTTTAGGTTTCTTGTAGGCAACATATAGATGGGTCTTGTTTTTCTATCCATTTTGTCACCCCATGTCTTTCAATTCAGTTATTTAGCCCACTTATATTCAACTTAATTATTAACAGGTATGTATGTATTGCCATTTTGTTACTTGTCTGGTGGTTGTTTTTGTAGTTTTCCTCCAATCCTTTCTTCCCTTGCTTTCATGGTTTGCTGGGCTTGTTTAGTGATATACTTGGATTCCTTTCTCTTTATTTTTTGCATAGCTATTACTGTTTTTTTTTATTTGTGGTTACCATTAGGTTTGTATATAACACCTTCTGCATATAGCCATGTATATTAAACTGATGGTCACTTAATTCTAAACTCATCCTTCTCTCCCTTTCATGTTTCAAATATCTGGGATTGTATTTTACACTTTTTAAAAAAAGATTTTATTTATATGAGAGAGAAATCATGGGCAGGGAGTGGGAGAGGGAGAAGCAGACTCCACACTGAGCAGGGAGCCCAATGTGGGCCTTAATCCTGGACCCTGAGATCCTGACTGGAGGCAAAGGCAGACACTTAACTAATTGAGCCACCCAGGCACCCCATTTTGCATACTCTAATTTTGTGCTTCTCTTGAATGAGTTTTACAGGTAAACTTTTTTTTTTGTCTTTTTACTTCCTATTTTTCTTACTCTTATGTTTTCTATTTTCCACTCACAGAGTCCCCCTTAACATTTATATAGGGCTGGTTTAGTTGTCATGAATTATTTTGTTTGTCTGTGCAACTCCTTATCTCTCCTATTCTGAATGGTAGCCTTGCTGGATAAAATTTTCTTGGCTGCAGATTTATCCCTTTCAGCACTTTGAATACATGGTGCCACTGTCTTTTGTCCTGCAAAGTTTTTGCTGAAAATCAACTGACAGACTTATGGGGTTTCCTTTTTATATAACTGTCTTGTAACCCTTAAAATCCTCTTTATCAGTGTTTTTGCCATTTTAATTACTATGTGGTTTGGTGCATACCTCCTTGGATTGAAATTATGGGGGGATCACCCTGCTTCCTGAACCTGGATTTCTCTTTTCCTCCCCAGATTTGGGAAATTTTTAGCTATTATTTCTTCAAATACATTTTCTGCCCCTCTTACTCTCTCTTCTCCTTCAGGGATCCTTATAATGTAAATGTTATTATGTTGTTGGTGGTGTCACTGAGTTCTCTAAGTCTCTTCTCACTATGTGGTGTTGGTTTATTTCTTACCTGTTCTACTTGGTTGTTTTTCATTACTCTGTCCTCCAAGTCATTGATGTGTTTCTCTGCTTCTTGCAGTCTACTATTACATCTATTTTGTTCTTACTTTCACTTATGGAGTTCTTCATCTTTGATATGTTATTTTTTATCTCTTTGTCAAGGGTCTCACTGATGTCCTCCACCCTTTTCTGAAGTCTATTTAGTATCTTTACTATCATTATTTTAAATTCTCCATCAGGCCTACAACTTATTTCTGTTTTGCTTAGATCTCTGCTGTAGTTTTGTCTTGTTCTCATTTGGGACATATTCCTCTGTTTCCTTATTTTGTCTGCCTCACTGTTTCTGTGTATTAGAAAAGTCAGTTATTTCATCTGCTCTTGAAAGTAGTGGCTTTATGAAGAAGAGGTCCTGTGCCCTCCAGTGCAATGTTCCCTGTTCACCAGAACGTGGCACTTCAGGGGCATCTCCTGTGAGTATTACTTGTAACCTGCTTTTGCATCTGAGTCACTTTTCTTTTCAGTCTAGATGTCTGCACTGACTCTCTTACTTACAGCCTATTGTGGGCTGTGCTTGCTCTCTGTGCTGTTAATGAGACCCATGCAGACTGGTTCTGAAAGGGCGTGACCACAGGAGAGCTTGGGAGTGGGAAGGTATTGTTAACAGGATTTACACTGAGATGCTAATCTAAGGCTAGATCCTTGGAGCACAATGTCTCCCAGGGGCACAGCAAGAGAGGAGAGTGGCCGCAGTTGGAGGTGCAGTGGACAATGGCAACTGTAGGAGGTGTGGCTTGCAGCTATGCCTGTGTGCAGTGCCTGGGCAGGGTGCATTCTCAGTGTTAACAAAATTTTCAGTGAGCTCACTGCCAAGGCCAGAAGGCTAGGAGTAGGTGAGCCCCTAGGAGAATACATGGAGAGGGCATATTGGTAGCCAATGAAATAGCAAGTGCCTGTGCAGCACTGCCTCCCAAAGGTGGCCCTCTCCTTATGCTGGGGGTAGGGGAGGAAAATGGTGCCTTCCTTTGTTCCCACAACATGCTGTAAAATTGGAATAAATAGATCTTCCTTCCATTTGCCCCAGGTGACATGCAAACAGTTGCTTCTATGTTGTCCCACCGTGGGCTGTTGTCTCTTTAAGGGTGGCAACAAGCTATCCTGCTGGGTGCTGAGTCAGCTGATTTTTAAAACCAAGTTCCAAGTTCCACTGTTACACAAAGCCACAGAATTAAGCCTGTCTGGTTTTCAAAGCAAGATGTTATGGGGATTTGTTTTCTTTGTGTAGACTCCCTGGTGCTTTCCCTTTTCTGTGCCCACAGCTCCCTGCCTCCTGTGGGCAGCTCTTGATTATATTTTGCCCTTTGTAACCTCTCATATGCTGCTCTTCTCTACATTTGGTTGTGGAGTTTATTCTGCCAGTCTTCAGGTCACTCTCTGGTTTATTTACATGGATGTGATTAATATCTAGTTGTAAATGTGGAATGGGGTGAGCTAGGGGTCCTCTTAGTCTGCCATCTTCCTAAGGTCCCAGCACACCATTCTTAAATTACTTTAAAGTAATTTTCTCAGCCAGAACTGGATATTCTCTAATATACCTCATTAATACCACCTTTATCCTTGAGCCTAGACATCCTGTTTTGACTTTTCTTAAACGAACAAGTTGAAAAGTGGTGCAAGAAAACTGGTGCAAGCATGCTGGCCATACACACAGGTTGCCCATTTCTGCAAAGCCTTGTCAGAGTTTCCTAGAAGTGAGTGGGCTGTTCCACTGCCCCTCTGTCAAACACAGCCCGAGTCAGAGGCACCTTATGTCAGAAGAAGCATGCTTCAAGTTGTGGTTTGGTCAAAATTTATTAGAACTAGGCTTTTATGATAGCCCTCTGGTTATTGTTGAGAGATAGATTGCACCCAAGGGCCTTTTTAATCAAAGTGCTCTCCTACCAAGTGACAGTGTTGACATATTTTGATAAAGTGAAAAGTTACTTTATCATTTATTAACAGAAGGAAAGTACACAATGTTGTTTTTCACTTTTTAAAGTGTGTTCGAGAAGACGTGTGGCTGTCCACCACTAGCATTGCAGATGAGTAGCTGTATTTTTCATAAAGTAGCCTTCTTTTGGGGGTCACTTCTCACTTCCTACAGCTTTACTCCATGCTGAGTGAAGTGTGATGACCATGTAGACAAACTCTGGAATGCAGAATTCTATACGGGAAGGACTGTTCTAAGTAAGTTGTGGCCAACTCATTACCAGTATCATGAGCCATGCCATAGGGATTACTTTGCCTTGAGGTCATGTAACTCTCTCAGTGGGTTTTGAGCAGGGGAGTAGCACAAATCTGACTGACAAAATCTGAGCCCATTTGTACATACTCACTGATTTTTCCATCAGGTGGGATCATGGCTGAGACACTATGTTTTAGGAGTTTGAATCATAGGAGGAGTTTGGAGCGAAAATTGTAGGGGAATAAATGGAGAAAGGAAAGCAAGGTGGGGATCCTTTCATATCAGTAGCCCATATCTGTGCTCATGTCATGGTTCATTTCTGCTAGAGAAGGCACTGCTGGGGATTGTTTCTGGAAGTTTAGATTCTCTAGCCTTCTCAGTGATCCTGTTCCTAAATACCTCCTGCTTTCAACTATGTACATGTGACTTTCTCATCTGCAGCTAAGAAGCTTTACTGATACATTTCCCCTTTTCCTTTCTTCTCTTAATCATCACTTTAGGGAACATTGGCCTTCCTTATAATAGCAATTCATTCTATGATAGATGCCCATAACTCCAGAGAGGCTTGCTTTGCAGAGCTCATAATAAGCACAATTGCAGACTTATTTGTGGGGTTATTTGACAATTACTTCTGTCCTCCAGTAGACTACATTCAATGAGAGTGGGAAGCTGGTGCTTCTAGTGTCCTCAGTGCCTAACACAGCATTTGGCACACAGGAAACACTGAGTAAAGAATTTTGGAACATCTTTGGACAATGAATAGATGAATAAATGAAGAATCTAATTTCTCTGTCTCCAGGATTGTCATAGATTCCAGGACATAAGAAGTCAACAGACCATGGGGATGTCTTTCTGGTATTACTGCTGTCAGAGAGGCCCATTTTTCCGTGTCTCTGAGACTCTATTTCTTTTTTTTTAAATTAACATATAATGTATTATTTCATGGGTGTAGGTCTATGAATCATGAGTCTTACACAATTCATAGCACTCACTATAGCACATATCCTCCCCAATGTCCATCACCCAGCCACCTTATCCTTCCTCTACTTCCAGCACCCCTGGGCCAGCAACCCTCAGTTTGTTTCCTCAGATTAAGAATCTTTTAGGGATTTTCTCCCTATAAGTCCCATCTTGTTTCACTTTTCCCTCCATTCCCCCCATGACCCCCACCCTGCCTCTCAAATTCCTCATATCAGAGAAATCCTTCTCTGATTGACTTATTTTGCTTTGCATAATACCCTCTAGTTCCATTCACATTGTTGCAAATGGCAGGATTTTGTTTTTTTATGGCTGCATAGTACTCCATTTGTGTGTGTGTGTGTGTGTGTGTGTGTGTGTGTGCGCGCGCGCGCGTGCATGTATCTTCTTTATTCATTCATCTGTTGATGGACATCTAAGTTCTTTCCATAGGTTGGCTATTGTGGACATTGCTGCTATAAACATTCAGGTCACTGCATTGTATCTTTAGGGTAAATACCTAGTAGTGCGATTGCTGCATTGTAGGCTAGCTCTATTTTCAACTTTTTGAAGAACCTCCATACTGTTTTCCAGAGTGGCTGTACCAGCTTGCATTCCCTCCAACAGTGTAGGAGTGTTTCCCTTTCTGTGCATCCTCACCAAACCTGTCATTTCCTGACTGGTTAATTTTAGCCATTCTGGCATGAGGTGGTATCTCACTGTGATTTTGATTTGTAGTTCGCTGATGCTGAGTGATGTTGAGCACTTTTTCATGTGTCTATTGGTCATTTGGATGTCTTCTTTGGAGAACTGTCTGTTCTTATGCCCATTTCTTGATAGGATTATTTGTGCTTTGGGTGCTGAGTTTGATAAGTTCTTTATCAACTTTGGATACTAGCCCTTTATCTGTACTGTCATTTGCAAATATCTTCTCCCATTTTGTCAGTTGCCTTTTGGTTTTGTTGAGTGTTTCCTTTTCTGTGCAAAGCCTTTTTATTTTGAAGAAGTCCCAGTAGTTCATTTTTACCCTTGCTTCCCTTGCCTTCATTGATATTTCTAGGATGAAGTTGCTGTGGCTGAGGTCAAAAGGTTGTTGCCTGTGTTTGCCTCAAGGATTTTGATGGATTCCTGTCTCACAGTGAGGTCTTTCATCCATTTTGAGTCTACTTTGTGTGTGGTGTAAGGAAACGGTCCAGTTTCATTCTTCTGCATGTTGTTGTCCAATTTTCCAAACACCATTTGTTGAAAAGACTGTCTTTATTCCATGGGACATTCTTTCCTGCTTTGTCGAAGATGAGTTGACCATAGAGGGTCCATTTCTGGACTGTCTATTCTATTACATTGATCTATGTATCTGTTTTTGTGTCGGTACCATACTGTCTTGATTATTATAGCTTTGTAATAGAGGTTGAAGTCTGGAATTGTAATGCAGCCAACTTTGGTTTTCTTTTTCAACATTCCTCTGGCTATTTGGGGTCTTTTCTGGTTCCATGTAAATTTTAGGATTATTTGTTCCATTTCTTTGAAAAAAGTTGATGGTATTTTGATAGAGATTGCTTTAAATATGTAGATTGCTTTAGGTAGCATAGACATTTTCAAAATATTTGTTCCACCAGTCCATAACCATGGAATATTTTCCATTTCTTTGTGAATTCCTCAATTTCTTTCATGAGTACTTTATAGTTTTCTGCGTATAGATTCTTTGCCTCTTTGGTTAGGTTTATTCCTAGGTATCTTATGATCTTGGGTGCAATTATACATGAGATTGACTCCTTAATTTCTCTTTCTTCCATCTTGCTGTTGGTGTGTAGAAATACAACTGATTTTTGTGCATTGATTTTATATTCTGACATTTTACTGAATTCCTATATGAGTTCTAACAGTTTTGGAGTGGAGTCTTTTGGGTTTTCCCCATGAAGTATCATATCATCTGCAAGGAATGAGTATTTGACTATTTCTTTACTGATTTGGATGCCTTTTACTTCTTTTTGTTGTCTGATTGCTGAGGCAAGGACTTCTAATACTATATTGAATAGCAGTGGTGATTGTGGACAGCCCTGCCACATTCCTGACCTTAGGGAAAAAACTCTCAGTTTTCCCCCATTGAGAATGATATTCTCTGTGGGATTTTTCATAGATGGCTTTTATGATATTGAGGTATGTACCCTCTATCCCTACACTGTGAAGAGTTTTGATCAAGAAAGGATTCCGTACTTTGTCAAATGTGTTTTCAACATCTATTGAGAGAATCATATGGTTCTTGTTCTTTTATTAATATATCACACTGATTGATTTGTGGATGTTGAACCAACCTTGCAGTCCAGGAATAAATTCCACTTGGTCGTGGTGAATAATCCTTTTTTTTTTTTAAAGATTTTATTCATTTATTTGACAGAGAGAGAGATCACAAGTAGGCAGAGACGCAGGCAGAGAGAGAGGAGGAGGAAGCAGGCTCCCTGCTGAGCAGAGAGCCCGACGCGGGCCTCGATCTCAGGACCCTGAGATCATGACCTGAGCTGAAAGCAGAGGCATTAACCCACTGAGCCACCCAGGCGCCCGAATAATCCTTTCAATGTACTGTTGGATCCTATTGGCTAGTATTTTGGTGAGAATTTTATATCTGGGTTCATCAAGTATGTTGGTCTCTAATTCTCTTTTTTGATGGGGTCTTTGTCTGATTTTGGGATCAAGGTAAATAAAATGAGTTTGGAAGTTTTCCTTCCATTTCTATTTTTTGGAACAGTTTCAGGAGAGTAGGTATTCTTCTTTAAATGTTTGGTTTAATTCCCCTGGGAAGATGTCTGGCCCTGGGCTCTTGTTTGTTGGGAGCTTTTTGATGACTGCTTCAATCTCCTTACTGGTTATGGGTTTGTTCAGGTTTTCTATTTCTTCCTGGTTCAGTTTTGGTAGTTTATATGTCTCTAGGAATTCATCAATTTCTTCCAGATGTCAAATTTGCTGGTGTATAGTTGCTCATAATATTTCCTTATAATTGTATTTCTTTGTTGTTGGTTGTAATCTCTCCTCTTTCATTCACGATTTTATTAATTTGGATCCTTTCTTTTTTCTTTTGGTAAGTCTTGCCAGGAGTTTATCAATCTTGTTAATTCTTTCAAAGAACCAGCTCTTGGTTTTGTTGATGTGTTCTACTGTACTTTTGGTTTCTATTTCATTGATTTCTGCTCTGATTTTTATTATTTCTCTTCTCCTTCTAGGTTTAGGCTTTCTTTGGTGTGCCTTCTCCAGCTCCTTTAGGTTTAGGGTTAGGTTGTGTATTTGAGAATTTTCTTGTTTCTTGAGATAGGCTTGTATTGCTATATACTTTCAGGACTGCCTTTGATGTATCCCAAAGATATTTAACAGTTGTGTTTTCATTTTCATTTTTTCCAATGAATTTAAAAAATTCCTCTTTAATTTCTTGGTTGACCCATCCATTCTTCAGTAGGATGCTCTTTAGCCTCCATGTATTTGAGTTCGTTCCAACTTTCCTCTTGTGGTTGTGTTCTTGTTTCAAAGCACTGTCGTCTGAAAATATACAGGGAATGATCCCAGTCTTTTGGTACCGGTTGAGACCTGGTGTGTGACCACTGGTGTGATCTGTTCTGGAGAATGTCCTATGTACACTCGAGAAGAATGTGCATTTTGTTGCTTTGGGATGAAATATTCTGAATATAGCTGTGATGTCCATCTGACCCAGTGTGTCATTTAAAGCCTTTATTTTCTTGTTGATCTTTTGCTTAGATGATCTGTCCATTTCTGTGAGGGGGGTGTTCAAGTCCCCTACTATTAATGTTTTATTGTCAATATGTTTCTTTAATTTAGTTATTAATTGGCTGCTTCCATGTTAGGGGCATAGATAGTTAAAATTGTTAGAGCTTCTTGTTGGACAGACCCTTTGAGAATGATATAGTGCCCTTCTTCATCTCTTATTATTGTCTGTCACTTAAAACCTCATTTATCTGATATAAGGATTGCCACCCCAGCTTTCTTTTGATTTCCATTAACATGATAAATTGTTTTCCACCCCTTTACTTTCAATCTGGAGGTGTCTTTGGGTCTAAAATGCGTTTCTTAGAGACAGCACATCAATTGGTCTTTTTTTTTTTTTTATCCATTCTGATATCCTATGTCTTTTAATTGGGACATTTAGCCTATTTACATTCAGGGTAACTATTGAAAGTTACGCATTTAGTGCCATTGTATTACCTGTAAGGTGACTTATTACAGTATGTTGTCTCTGTTCCTTTCTGGTCTGCTACTTTTAGATTCTCTCTTTGCTTAGAGGACCACTTTCAATATTTGCTTTAGGGATGATTTGGTATTTGCAAATTCTTTTAGTTTTTGTTCTTCCTGGAAGCTTTTTATCTCTCCTTCTATTTTCAATGATAGCCTAGCCAGATATAGTATTCTTGGTTGCATGTTTTTTATGTTTAGTGCTCTGAATATATCATGCCAGTCCTTTCTGGCCTGTCAGGTCTCTGTGGATAGGTCTATGGGCAATCTAATATTTCTGCCATTGTATGTTACAGACCTCTTGTCCTGAGCTGCTTTTAGGATTTTCTCTTTGTCATTGAGACTTGTAAGTTTTACTATTAGATGACAGGGTGTGAGCCTATTTTTGATTTTTGAGGGTAATTCTCTGTTCCTCCTTTATTTTAATGATTGTTTCCTTTGCCAAATTAGGGAAATTCTCTGTTCTAATTTGCTCCAGTATACCTTCTTCCCCTATTTCTCTTTCTTCTTCTTCTGGGATCCCAATTATTCTAATCTTGTTTCATCTTATTGTGTCACTTATCTCTCAGATTCTCCCCTTGTGGTCCAGTAGTTGCTTATATCTTTTTCTCAGCTTCTTTATTCTCATAATTTGATCTATATCACTAAATCTCTGTTCTGTCTCATTTTTCCAGCAGTAAGAGCCTCCATTTTTGGTTGTATCTCATTAATAGCATTTCCAATTTCAATTTGGTTTGTTTTTAGTTCTATTATTTCTTCAGAAAGGGACTTTATTTCTCCAGAAAAACATTCTCTAGTATTTTCTATGATTTTTTGAGCCCAGCTAACACCTTGATAATCTTATTCTGCACTCTAGTTCTGACATCTTACTAATGTCCAAATTGTAATGTGCGTACTGCCTCTTGTTCTTTTTTTTTTTTTTGAGGTGAGTTTTTCCACCTCATCATTTTATCCAGGTAAGTATGGATGAATGAGACAACAAAATACTAAAAGTGTAGCAACAACCTCAGAAAAATATGCACTAACCAAATCAGAGGTGACCTGACATTGGGGGGAAAAAAAAGGAAAGGAAAAATTATTTATGATTAAAGTGCTGAATAGAACAGAGCCACACTGTTGATTTTGGGTGTATTTTGGTCTGTTAGAATGAACTGCCTCCCAAGATTTTAAATAAAAAAAAACATATATATACAAAAATAAGGGAAACATGGCAAACGGATGGAATATGACTGTAAAGATGAAAATTAAGAAAGATTCTAAAAAAGGAACTGATAAGAAGTTGTTTGAAAAAAGTAAAAAAAAAACCAAAACAATGTGATCAGGCTGGAGACTAGAACAAAGCCATATGGTAGATTTAGAGTATATTTTTATCTGTTAAAAGAAACTATATCCCAAATTTTAACAAAAGAAAAACTTATATGTATACAAAAAGTAAGGTTAACTACAATGAAGGGATAGAATATGACTATAACAAAGCAAATTTTAAAATATTTTTAAGGGGTGCCTTGGTGGCTCAGTTGGTTAAGCGGCTGCCTTCAACTCAGGTCATGATCCTGGAGTCCCAGGATCAAGCCCCAAATCAGGCTCCCTGCTCAGCAGGAAGCCTGCTTCTCCCTCTCTCACTCCCCCTGCTTGTGTTCTCTCTCTTACCGTGTTTCTCTCCATCAAATAAATAAATAAAAATGTTTAAAAAAGAGATTTTAAAAAAGGTATTGATAAGCTAAAATAGTTTTAAACATTTTAAAAGAGGAAAGAGGAAAAATTAAAAAATAGAATAAAAAGAAAATAAAATTTAAAAAATTTAACTTTGAAAGCTAAAGAATTATGTGAAAAAAAGCCTTGAACTTGATGTGCTGTGTTCCCCTAGCTTTGGAGTTCCGCTGTTCTCATTGATCAGTGAACTTGGTCTTGGCTAGATGTTCTCATTGATCTCCAGTGGAAGGGGCCTGTTGTATTGATTCTCAAACATCTTTGCCAGAGGCGTTACTGCCCCGCCCTTGCCAGGGGCCAGGCTAAGCAATCTTCTCAGGTTCGCTCTGGTAGCTTTTGTTCCCTGAATGATTTCTGTACAGCCTTGGAGGACGGGAATGAAGATGGCAGCCTCCCAGTCTCTGGCCCAGAGGACCCGAGAGTTCGGGGCCCCACTGCTCAGTGCGCCCTCAGAGAAAAGCAGTCAGTCGCTCTTGTCTCCCTGGTCTCTGGCCACACTCTGTGGTCACCGGGCCTGTGACCAAGCATTTCTATCTCTGGCCTCATCCTGTTTGGAGTCTCCAAACCCAGCAGATTCCTGCCGTGTGCTCCCGCGCCACTCCTCCCGGTGGAGGAAGGAGGGGGTCTCCCAGGACCTGCCACTTGTGGGGTCCTTGCTAGAAGAGCAGTGGCCCGACTGTGCCTCAGATCACGGTTTAAGGTAACCCTGAGCTGAGATCCTACTCCTCGGCTCTGTCTCTGCTGCTGGCTTCCCCGCTCTGATACCTTGGAGTTCTGCCAGGCCCAGGCACCCTGGGTCCTTCTGTCACCCCTTGGGTCCTGAGATCACACTGTTCCAGTGAGGGTCCACCCCCACTTAGCCTCTGGGGTGACATCCCTTAGTGGAGCCGACTTCTAAAAGTCCTGATTTTGTGCTCCACTGCTCTACTGCTGCCCGTTAGCTGGGCCCTCCCCCCACGGTCTATCTTTCCAAATGTCACCTCCGATTCACTTCTCCACGTGTCCTACCTTCCAGAAGTGGTCACTTTTCTGTTCCTATAATTACTGCTGTTCCTCTCTTCTAGTTCCTACTGAGGATGTTGATATTTAGAATGATTTGATACCGATCGAGCTGAATCTCTGGGTCTCAATGAAATTTAGGTTGCCTACTCCTCCACCATCTTACCCCTTGCCCTCTGAGAGTGTATTTCTAAATAGTTTGCTTTCCCACTGGTTTTTAGATTCTCTCTGGCTTATATATTTTTTTAACACTGATTTTATTTTTGGAACTCTAGCTGTCTAGTCAGGACTTCTCAGTTCCTATCTGGTATGTGCTTTGAGACTAGTTGTAGCCCAAGGTGCTCAAAAGGAAAACTGCATTCATCACTGGGCTCTGGCAACCACTCACTCTGCCTTTTAAGAGGCAACATTTCACTCTTCAGGGCTGGTTATTCCCTAGCATTGTGGGCAGAAACTTGGTTCAGCAGCACTAGCATGATTTTTGTAATACCACATTTTATGAAGGAGTCTGAGCTCTGTCACTCACCTTCAGGGTGACCTTAATGAAACCTAATCTCTTCAAACTCAATTCTTCATTTATAATATGGGGATGAAGATCCTTGCCACATGGGATAGCTGGAGGGATTGCTTTAGAAAGTACTGGGGAAGTGCCTGGTCCAAAATAATTGCTCAGCAAATCTTTGTACCTCTCCCTGATTTTTCCTTTCCCTTTTTTCTCCAAATGCCTACACTGATTAAAGAGAAGGCCATCCGAGGGAACATTGTCCAGGCTAGACCTCAGAACCATTGAATGAATTAATGAGTGAGTGCATGAGGAAGGACTGTATGAACGAGGGTGTGATCCCATTATCTGTTGCTAGGGGATGTTGGAAAAGTAGCAGTCATAGCTGCCATGGTAATTATTTAGTGAATGCCTAAAAGACTGGACATTGTGGCAGTCACTTCACAGGAATTATTTGACTTAATTATCACAAGAATCCTTTAAGAGAGGTACCATTATTACCATTTTTTAAACAAGGAAAGGAAAGCTTAGGGACATTGCCACATGGCAGCGGCGTTATGATTAGTAAGTGGTTTTCCAAAGGTAAAATTCATGACAATAGAAGGCCATTGATGAGTATGTGTGCATAGGTGTATTTGCAGCTAAATGTGTGTATGAATGTATGTGCATGTGTTTGTAGTGTTTATCTAAGTCTCAAAACAGTAGGCACTCATGACGTGATTATGCAATTATTAAATGACTGTAAATATTGCTGGTGATTTGAAAGATAAGACAGATAAAGTGAAGGGTGGAACAGGAGTAATGGTTTGACATTGTGGTGTTGAGGAAGGGAAGTCAAGGTCAGGTCATAGCTTCTGGGACTGTCCTCGGATTGTATAGGGAAAAGAGAACTGGCTGAGGCTCTGATTGTGGTCAGAAGGCCATGCTCACAGGTCCTAGGAGCCAAGGCTGTGAGGCTTGTGTGCAGAGTGTCCTGGTGACATCCATAGGCACATATGGAAGTCTCTGCCAAGAAGTCCTGTCTAGGATGAAATTGTTGGTTCAGGATGGTTTCCCAGTGAGGCACTAACAGGGGAAGAACTCTGTACCTCAGCTTTAGGCACTTATCTCAGAAGAAGATTCCTTAGGAAGTGAAGCATTCCATAGTCAAACTGGTTTGAGAAATCCATGTAGTACAGGGGCACCTGGGTGGAGCAGTCGGTTGAGAGTCCGATTCTTGGGTTCGGCTCATGTCGTGATCTCAGGGTAGTGAAATCAAGCCCTGCACTGGGCTTTGTGCTCCCTGTAGTGTCTGCTTGAGACTGTCTCTCTCCTTCTCTCTCTGCCCCTCACACTCATACTCACTTGCACTCTCTCTGTAAAATAGATAAGTAAATCTTAAAAACAACAACAACATATATATATAACAACTATATATATATAGTCCTGGTATTGCTATCATGTGATTACTAGTGTGTATATATAATTTTAATATATATATTTTAATATGTATCTAATATTTATAACTTTGAAATTTAGCTATGCATAATATATAATTATATAGTATATAATCATAATTACAAAATATATGCCATACTATTATATGCTATATTTATTTCAGATTTTAAAATAATATATATTAAGGCTTGTTAAGAACTCTCCTGGAAGAAAAAAAAATCGGAAAATCTGGCAAAATTGGCAGCCATTTTTGCATTGACACAATGGCCAGAGCAGAGAGGCAGTTTCCACTCTGGACTTGGCATGCATCTTTATCTTCACTGGAGGCCCTGTCTAGGTAGTTATGCTCACACTACCTGCCTTACCTCAGCAGGCATTTGAATTTGGCTTAGAACACCCCATCTTGTGACCTGTTCATCTCACTCTGCACTCGGGGCACTTCAGAGTACCTCAGAACATGTGCTAGGGGTGTAGAGCATGGTAGGATCACATTCCACGGGGAAAATCAAGGACGGCATCACTGGCAAATAACTTAGGGGCTTGGGAGTGGGAAATCCTGTTAGGGATAAGATTTCCATGGTCTGAGATATGGGAGGAAGGGTGGCATTCCAGGTATAGGGGAAGCCACAGGAGCGACAGCACAGAGGTGGGAATGTTCCCCGTGTGTTTGGGGACACCGAGACATAGGACTCATGCCGGGCAACTGGGAGATACAAGGATGAAAACATAGGTTGAGCCAGGTCATTGAGGACCTTGGACTTGAGGCTTAATTTATTTCAGTTTAATTAATTCTTCCTGAGCCCTTTCTATCCTGGGCTCTGCACTAGAGTATGCATCTGGATGTGATTGAGATGAAACCTCTGCCTGAGACTTTTATCCATAGTTTGGTAGTTTAGAAGCTGGTTTTTGTTGGTGTGTGTAAGTTTTTGCATTGGACTCTCCATCAGCTTAATTTAACATGAAGTCTTGTACACCAGACCTGATTAACCACGACTCCCTCAGTTTAAAGAATTCGGCTCATTTACCCCCCAGCTCCAGGGGCTTGTGAGGAAAGGTTAGGTTCCCAGAAGTCTGTGTAGCCTGGGAGGCCACCTCCCAGGGCGCTTCAGCAGTGTGGTCTCATGGCAGGCACAGTGTCTGTGGAGGGAGGCTGGCAGCACCGCAGCGGTACTGGGTGGGGAGGGTGCATTTAAAAGAGACGGGAGGGAATAGGCACAGAAAGAAGATGAAGAATCTATCAGATGCTAGAAGAGGGGTCAGACTGCTTTGTGCAAATGGGAGCAGGGAGGTCAGAGCTCTGGTAGTGAGCTGCTACACTACTAGACTCCAGGGAAGACTAAGGATGGGGCGTGAGAGGTGGTGTGTGTGTGTGTGTGTGACCAAAGTGAGGATGGAAGGACAGACAGATAAAGCCTTCTAGGCTTCCTGCTGGCTCTCTGAGATGTAATACAAAAATATAGTTTGGTGCACTTAACATGATCTCTTAACATCAGGCAGAACTCCACTTAGGATGTGAATGATCTGTATTTGAGAGAAGATCATGGTGAACTGCTTGGGGCAGAAGGACAGGCAGGACACCAGGGAATGAGGAAAAGATGACAAAGCTGCTCTTCGAAGAGAAAAAGAAAGGAAGTTGTCTCTTATTTCTGAAAAGGGTGAGGAGGGAGGAGAGCAGGGAGAACAGGGAAGCAGGGGCAAGCAGGCAGATGGCACAAGGCTGGGGGAGGGTAGCCAGAGGGAGCGGAACACACGACTGTGCCTTTTGTGATATGCGTTGGTTGCTATGTCATGTGTGACGTGGCTCCTCTTCACCACCCAACACTTCTAAGGAAACTGTTTTTGAATTTTTCTTCCTTCTATCTGACCAAAGGGTAGGCTTCACCTGTGGGTCAGGTCAGTATGAAACAGGAGGGAGAGACAGCTGTAACTGTAACTCACAGAACCTAGGGAAGTGCTCTTGATCTTGACCAGCTCTGGGTGGGGAGGGGAGCCCATCCTCGGCGGGGGGGCTGCATGGACAAGGTGGTACCTGGGTGTGAGGAGAGGTCAGCATGGAGGGGCAGGAAAGAACGGGCTAGGACCTGCCCTCTAGCAATGCCTGTAGATCCCCCGAATCTTGCCTTCATGTCACTAGTGAGAACTGCCTGCTTTAAGAATTAAGACCAGACACGTAGAGCTCCAAGTACATGAGGCTTGTCTTTGTACTGGTCTCTAGTACAATGCTGCTGAGTTGTGTTCTGGGTATATAACAGTGTACCTCAATGGGGGGTCAGCTTGCCATGTCCCCACCCTCCTGTCACACACCCCTCTCTTCTGCACACAAGGATTTAGGACAGAGCTCCAGAAAATGTTGACCCAGCTAAGCAGTTCTCAGCATCTTGCCTCATCAAATAGTCTGAAGGATAAAAACTCTCAGAGGTCATCTTTACTGTGAAATTCTAAAATCATATTTATTCACCAATTCACAGAAAGTGTCGTAGTGACCACCAGCATGAATCAGTTTGTAGGCATTTACAAGTCAAGGCTGAAAATAAATATCTGTCTGTGTTGAATAGGCATTTAACAAATTACTTGGAAACTGCAAGAATCTTAATTGTTAGAAATTTAAAGTTTGTGACTCAAACATGGGTAAAATCACAGTCATGGGAGGAAGTCCAACAGATTCCCGTGGTGGTTCTTATTTTCTTCCTATATCTTTATATACATGGAGGTTCTCAGTGCCCTTCACTCTGCGTCAGCCTGGAGTGGACAGGACAGGGGCTCGATGAGGGGAGGGGCTGAAAGGTGTGGGGAGGGCATTTTCTCTGATCATCTTTGATTGGGCAACCTCATTCACTGAGCAAGATGACAACGTGCTCTCCTGAAATTAAGTTATATAAATGCATACAATCCTTCTAACGAGATACTCCAAAGTTTGCATTGTTTCACATCATATACAACAGTATATTAAGCAAATAAACACATTTTCTAGACTAAAAGGATTCATTTGTTTGAGGCAGCTGGAAGAGCTCAGAAGTCTGACATGTGCAGGCACACCCTGGCTCACCCCATGAGGTGACATCTCCAGATACGGATGATGGGAAGGGTTGAGAGAAGAAATCTCTATATGTCTTAAACTGGCTGAGCCCGGAATCATTACATTTCTTTCCGAAATTGTGCCTGAAGCTGGCAAAACAACCCTAGGAAGTGGCAGATGCAATAGGAGGGGCGTGCCCAGCCCTGTCCCCTGTAGAAATAGCTTGTTAGGTGTTCTACCGCTAAGGTCTAAGTGATACAGACCCAGGATGTGCCGCGTCCTGGCAGGAGCCAGGCCCAGTGCCCGCAGCCGGCTGGACGTGGCTCTGAATCTGTCGGTTGAGGAAGGCCTCGCCTCAGCCGGGCTGTGATGATCTAGGAGGGGGATGTGGCTGACCTGCTTCCCTTTGGCTCGTTTAATTTGGTGTATAGTGAGTGGTGAGTGCTGAGCACGTAGTGCTGAGCTGGACCTTCCATTTCCCTACATTTACTAAACTCCTCCTGTGTTCCATGCACTGTTCCCAGTGCTGAGAGCTAAAAGTAAATGAGGACGATAAGAAAAAGTGTAACATCGAAGCCTGCACTTCTCAGGAGCTGAAAATGTGTTGGGATCATTGACATCTTTATATCTTACTTATTTCTATATTTTGTGTGTGTGTGTGTGTGTGTGTGTGTGTGTGTGCATATGACACACAAAAATCGCTGTCCTTAGCCTGCTTTTCCCTGATAACTTATATTTAACACATAAACTAATTTTCCAAATGAGTGCCCCAAGTCATTCTGAATCTTGCCTCACTGACATTTATAATGGCCGTGCCAATAACCTCACACACCTAACTCTAACACCCACAGATTCCTTTGAAAACAACCAACTTCTACATGCAGTTTCTTTTCTAAATTCACCAGCTGGTTTTCTTCAATTTCCTTCCAAGCTGTCCAGCTCAGGGCACCAACAACTTTTTCGGAAGCCACCGAGGTCAGGATGGAAGCAATGAGGTGGATTGATCCATCATGACTAGTTCAATTAAGAATAAAATCAGCTTTGAACAGGTCTGACTTTGGAGGTGTTGCTTTGGCTGCCTTTGGGTCACTGAGCCAGGTGTCCCCTGAGTTCGCTGAAACTTGCATAGAACTCTGGCTTCCCCAGTGAGCGTGGTCCTGCTCTGTCACTCGTCGGGCCGCAGGCTCCCCTGCTCCTCTCTCTGAGTCTGCTTTCCCCTCAAACCTCAATCTCTCTTTCTCTGCCTTTGAGCGTTCAGCCCTGCCTATCAAGTCTAACTTCCTAATCTCCGAAAAGCATTTGCCTTATTTCCACCATTTGAAGTGCACAAGTAAAGTTGCGCTCCACCTCCCCTGAGTCCTGCTCCTCTGCCGCCCCTCTGCAGCGGAGGGCGGAGCTAGGGCTGCGTCACGTGGCCCAGGGTGGGCCGTACTTTCCTCTGCAGGGGTGCGCGTGTTATATTCCTATCTGTGACCCACAGGCCCTCGTGGAGCCCTTACTGAGGACAGCGGATTGCTGGCCCTTCCCCTCCCTTTTTCACAGGAGCTGCACTCTAGCTGAGACCTGTGGTTGGTTCGCCGCTCATGCCCAGAGACACAGCCTCTGAGCTCCTTTCTCTGAGAGCTCTTTCTGTTGGGGAGAGAACTCTTACCACGAGTGTGTGTGTGTGTTGTGTGTTGTGTGTTGTGTGTCCCGTTTCTATTCTGAAACGCTCAGAAAGTGTCTGGATAGGAGAGATGCATTTTCATTGTAAGATAAAAGTGAACAAACGTTAAAGCTGGCGTGTTTCCGTCGCCTGGGATTGATACATGCCGTAGGCGTTTTGGCTCTTCTCACGTCTCTCGTCCTCCTTCCCTTTTCTGTTGGGGTTGAGCTTCGCCTTGACAGATCTCTGCAGCAAATCTGTTAAAAGGGGCTGCAGAGCAGCACAGGACTTGGGTCATTAACAGATTGGGGCCCCCTCCCCTCAGTTAGGGCACTGCCAGGACCTAGAGGATGGAGCGGGTAGGCTTATGAAGGCCCCTCCAACTGCTCTGTGCTTAGGGGCACCTTTTATTGGTTATAGACAGGAAGGGGTTGCTATCCCACAACCCCTTCCTGTTCTTTCTCTTCCCCTCTATGTATTCCCACTACTCCTTGCTCTGATTTTATGAATGATCCCAACCTATATACTAAGAGACAAGATCGTGGAGTCTTTCTATTGAAGCATCTTAATTTTTCATATCTTGTCCATTTGCTGAGGTCAAGTGATCTCTGGTGTTCTGTTTAATTCACCATTTCTCAAGCCCGTGCTGTGGGCCAGGTGCTGTGCTAGGCACCCACAGTGCTGGGACAGGTGAGAGACTCTTCTGCCTTGACGAGGGAGCCTGTGACAGCAGAAGCGGCAGGAGCCGAGGGGCAATACGGCCTCACACAGCCATGTTTTCTGGGGCCGGGTCAGAGTCCCCAGTGGGTGCCTGAGCACTGTGGTTCCATTTTATTCAATGGACAGTTCTCATAGAGCGGGTCTCTGACTCGGGAGGTGTCACACCCCTGCAGTGCAAAGGTAGCCAGCTCTTCTCCGCTGCTCGGAATGGGAGGGATGAACGGATTGATGCTGGGACAGAGTTCTCCCATTTCTGACACATGCAAATGGCTGGTATGGCCCGCACAGTGACGTACCTTATGTGTCTCCTCTCTGTCCCATCTTTCCACTAAATGCTCCTCATACTCTCTCCACCAGCTGTCCTGGCTGGATTGGAGCGCCGGACCCTTCTGACTAGACACAGATCTAAGCTTGCAGAAGAGAACAGAACCCATCTCCTTCCCAGAACTGCCTGAGGCCTCTCCACTCACGTCCATCCCATTCCTTGTCCTTTTGTGCCCTGGGGGCTTTGTAATAAGTGACTTAACTTCTGGGAAACAAAATAGTCTTAAAGTCTTGGGGGAGAGATGTTGCATCAGAGAATTCACAAAGAGAGGCCAGGCTGTAAAGAAAGTTCTTCTGGACCTAAGGGACATGAACATGAGGAAACTTTCCTTTCCCCTCTTGGGTCTGCTCTCTCCCATGCTTCTCACAAACAACTGGTAAACTCTATTGGTTCTTTTTAGCATAATCTAATGTGTTAGAGGTGGTTGTTCTTGATATGGTCACTGTGCTCTTAGGGGATTAGTTGGGCTCTTTAACCAGAAAACCTTTCCATAAACAGAGCTGGAGAAATGGAAGTGTCCTTTAGGGTATTTGGGGGGAAAACTCAGGGCAGATAGGACCAGGAATGTGCCTCTAATCAAGAGAACTGCGTTCTTAGGAACTGAACAGCAGGCAGGAGCTCTCCAAGGCCAGGTGTCTGGGTTCCCTTCCAGCCCAAGGCCCAGCGCCCCGTCCTCTGCCTCCCAGCAGCCCTTACGTGAGGACAGATTCTGTACCATAGGCAGGTCTAAGTGACTGATAGAGGGCCAATTAGTTTCTCCCAAAAGGTTGTAGACTTTTGCAGAGCTTAGGCCATGAATCAAAAACCTAAATCAATAATTGGCAGGTCTCAGGGTTCTGGGAGGCAGGGGAGAGGGCATTGGTGGAGAATGATACTTTTGCATGTCTTAGAGGTTCGAAGGCCAGCATAGATTCTGCCTGTGGAGAAAGCTGCAGTTTGTTTGGGGGTTTTGTTTTCTACCTTTAGTAACAACCAGAATGAGCTTCTGGCCTTCCGGGGAGAGCCCTTCACCCTCCATACAGTTTTGTGTTGGGAGTGCGGCGCTGCGCGAGACCGCCGCAGTGCAGATGGAGGGCGCCCCATTAAAGCTGGCAGCGCCCCAACATGACCCTACTCCAGTCTCTGTAGATGCTGTGTGAGGCCAGTTCTGCTGATACAGGGCCACTGCTACAGTTTAATCATTTCCCCTAAAATATGGCCCTTCAGGAGGCTGCTCATCAATGAGAATCTGGAGGGCAGCCTCCCTATAGCCTCCTCTGACTGTGTCTCTCTCTAGGATGAAAGGGGCTGAACCAGCAGGAGGCGGGCTCCTGCCCCAGGGGAGGAATAGAATTGGCACTAGGCCAGAGAGGTTCCTTGAAAATACTGCTTCAGAGAGTATGGACTAGAGTCTGGAGGGCCCTGGAGGGCTCCTGGGGAGCTCTGCTTCGACCCCCTCTCTTCTACATAATTGACTCTCTTATCCTATTAATCATCTCCTCCCAGTGCCAGTGAAAGTCACTCTCCTCCTCCACATTAGTGGTTTTCAAACTTTAGAGTGCATCAGGATCAGGGAGCCTTAAAACACATACCCCTGGGCCCACCCCTGCTTCCTGATGCATCAGCTCTTGGGTGGGGCCCCGGACCTGGCATTTCTTATTCCTCCCCAGGTGGTGCTCTGGTCCAGGGCTGCACCCTCAGAGACTCTGCTCTCCAGTGTCCTGTGGTCCCTTAGCAGGTCCTACAAAGTCAGGCCCTTCTTCTCTCCTCAGCTCTGACTTCAGGCCTCAGGGTTGCTCCTTCACGTCAGACTTTTCATGTCTTTGGAACTTGGCACATACCGGCCCCTGTATCTGGCTTACTTTCTGGGTCTGACTGCTGCTCATACTGAAGAACTTCCTTTGGCCTAGTTTTGCTGAATCTCAGCCATCAGCCATGTGATATCTACCTAGTGAGCAGGGTGACTGGCTTTCATCCCTCAGTGACCGGGGGCAGGCTAGGGCAGAATTAGAAACATGTAGGGAAAGCATTGCCTGCTTCCCTAGAGCTCTCTTCCGTTGGCCTTGGCAATGTGTGTGAGGGATCCTAGAATCACACTGGCCTTCCGACTTAGGGTGGAGAACTGACAAAGCAAGTCCAAACTTCTGTCAGCACCAGTCCCAACTGCTCTCAGATAGCCTCCAACCCCCACAAAGGAAGCATGCCAATAGCTCATAAGATGGGGAGAACTGCCTGGGCAGGGCCACACCTCATTCATCCACCATTCCCCTGTTTCTGGCACAGGGTCTGGCATACCATGGGCGCTCAGCAAGGATTTGCTGAATTACATTGAACATAGCTGCAAACACAGAGTCCCATCTGCTCGCTAATGGCAGCCAGGGAATGTTTGATTGCTTTCTGGGGTGCTGGTGCAGGTACTTTCTTGTGTCTGTGTCATCTTGGGATAGAGTCAGTTTGACTTCCAGTCTCTAGCTCCTGTAAAGCCAACTCTGCCGTGTAGTCAGTGCCAGGAAGAAAACGAGAGCAAGATCTCTAGAGTAGGCACAGAATACATTTATAAAAAAAAAATGAATAAAGGCAGGGAAATGAAGGTGCTGGAGTGGACTTCAAAACTTCACTGTTCATTTCCTTTGCCTACAGCTGGGCAGCGGAAAGTGATTACATGAAGATTAAATTGTGCCAAAGGCTTTGGCTTGTCAGCCTCGATAAAAGTCTGATGCAGACAGAGGATCCTGTACCATCCATAGCCCTCCAGAGTATTTTGCAGGGGCTTTGGGGATTCCCCAAAGACTTGAGAATGAATTTACCTGAAAATCATCTACTTTTCTTTAAAATCATTCCCTCTTTTTCTTTTTTTTGTAAAACATTTGGTTAATTTCAATGAGAGGGTGCTTAAGAAAAAGTCCTCTTTTCTTCCTCTTGCTAATACTTAATCATAGAGCCGCAAAGACTGGTAATTTTAAAATGTGCTGGGTAGGGCTTTCTAATGATTATGTTGCTATTGATTCAAACCGTCAAAAGTCTTTAGGATCATTTTTAGAGCAATGGCATGAGCAGGACTGAAATGGAAATCAGTCTGAGATAATGAACCCTCCTGCTTAGAAATCATTATGGGCTGAGCCTGGGAAGGCGCTGTGCCTGGGAGTTGGCCCCAAGCTCAAGGGGGTTGGCGCTCAGTGGTTGGTCAGTTCCTGTACCCAGGGCTTGGCATTCTCGATAAACGCTTGCCTGGGTTCAAGTCACTTGGACCAGTAACAGGTGTTTTTGTTGCCAGTTTCTTGCTGGGCCGTGGTCATTAAAAAAAGCTTAATTAAGGTTTGTGGAGTTGTTTGTTGTTCATTTTGGAGGCAAAGACCCCTGGGTAGTTGGAGGAAGGGTGTAAAACAGCAATCTACTTTCCTTCGGTAAATGGGAAGCCTGCTTTCCTTGAACGTACGGTAGAGGTGACCTATAGGCCAGATCTGGCTGGCGGGCCGCAGGCTCTGTATGGCCCACGGGCTCAGAAGAGGTTTTCAATTTTTAAATGGTCAAAAGTAAAAATCAAAAGTAAAAAAAAATTCATGATATGTGAAAATAATATGGATTCAAATTGCCTGCTCTTTTAGTATTCATAAATAACTTTTTTGGAACATAGCCATATCCATTCGCTCACGCATTGTCTGTGGCTTCTCTCCTGCCTCGGTGGCAGAGTTGAATACTTGCAACGGAGACCATAGGGCCTGCAAAACCCAAAATATTTACTGTATGGCTCTTTATAAAGTTTGCTGACATCTGCTGTATGTACAGGCACGCGGAGGATATCGTTTCCTGCCAGGAGACTTCTCCCTGGAAGGTCTGTGTCCACAAGGTACAGCTCTTGCTACCTGCAGAGATGCGTAGTCTAAACCCTGCTTCATAGGATGATTGAGAACATTCAGGAAAGTGGTAATAAGATTCTACTAAAATCACATTTTTGTTATCTACTGAAATTTGGGCCTTGGTCAGATTGAAAGCTTTTGATTAACCTACAAGGATATACTCTTGCTACTCTTTAAGACGGGTGAACAACTAGTTGATTGCTTTACTCCATGGGCAGCTCATTCTGTACTGGCCTTTTCCATTTCAACCTCGTCTTCCTCTTCTTCCCTGTTACCTGAATTGCTTGAGAAGTTTCAGCCTGTTTCTAGCTCCAGGGAGCAGAGTCTGGTCATCCTCTTGGCATGCTAAGCAATGGTCTGGCCTGTGGCCAACCTGGTTGGCTGTTCTTCTGGGGTCGGAGCCATATCTGCTGCTTCTGAGGTCTGGGTGAGAGGCCGCATGGTGTCTGGGCCATCTGGGAGTTCCGGTTCCTGGCTCCAGCATATGGAGCCTGGAAAATGTGCTGAGTAAGGGCATTTTTCACTAGTCATTAGAATATCTGGTGGAGGGCAAGTTACTTTACTTGCCACTCACTGGAACAGTCCCTGGAGCTTCTAATTTTATATAAGCACTCCTTCTGGTTGAGGAGGGTGTTGCAGACATGATGAAGAGCCCATTGTGCAAGTAGTATTACTGTGCCTCGGCTTTGGAGTGGATATGCAGTCTGACTTTGCACGACAGGAGCTCACAGAGAGGGCCCTGACTTGACCGATTGTTTCTCTACATCAGTTTAGTCACAAATGGTTCCACTCTCTGTCCTTAGCCAGGGGCCACTTCACCTTCTCTCACCATACCCTCCCCCAAATGCTCCCAATAGCCCCTACAAGCATGGGTAAGTGATGCAACCACTGGAGATGCCAGGGGGCGTAAGGAGTCCCTCCCCCCAAAGCAAACCGAAAGGACTCTGCAAGGTGCCCTCATGAAAACCAGACATATTTTAAGTGGAAGTTAAGCTGAAAAAGAATTGGTTGTGGTGAGCACTGGGTATTGTAAGTGATGAATCATTGAATTCTACTGAAACTAATGTTACACTGTTATTAGAATTTAAAAATTTGAAACATTAAAAAAATTCTTATAACAAAAAATTGGTTTTAACCATAAATTTGGTTTTACTGCTGTAATTTTGGGAGAATTTTGTTAGCTCCTAAGTGCCCAACTGGAAAATCTTTTTTTTTTATTTCATGAAGGGAATGGTGGGCACTAAGCAAGGTTAGAGATTTTCTCCTTATAGATGTGCAGACCCAGCCTGATAGAAAAAGAACATTTTGGTTGGGAGAACTCACTGCAGTGTCTATTTCCATTCAATGAATATAAAATCCCAAACTTCTGCCTGAACAGAAAAATAAGAGCACTGATTGAGTTTGTGGTTGTGTGCCTCTTCCTCCTGTACTTCTCTCCCTGCTCTGTGTCAGTTTCATGTAATTTCTGTGCCCATTGATTCCCCCTCTGCAGAAGTTATATCTTTGGAGGAGAGGCGCTCATCTTACTCAGCTTTAGTATTTCGTAGGGCTGCTGGTTGAGTGCTTAGCACATAGTAGGTCCTCAGAAATGCTTGTGAGCTGTATAAATATAAGCAGAAGTGGGGTGGTGGGCACTAGAATGGAAGGTGGGGAGTGTGGTCTTGGCTCTAGCTCTGGGTGACTGAGCAAGGTGCTGAAGCTCTGAACCTCAGTTTACTCAAAATGTGCTGGACAGTAGATGTCCCAGCTCCCTGATGGAATTACGGTGAGGCTTAAAGGGGGGAACAGATATGCAAAAACCACTTTCGGTGGTGGAAAACCTGTGTCAGGTAGTTTACTTGAATCAGAAGTTTGCAGGGGCCAGTCATGGATGGAGGTCAAACTAGAGGACATTGATGATGGACCCTTACGCTCTGCGTTGGTGACCCGGTGAGTAGAATGAACAAATTCTCAACTTTCTTTTGAATGTGAATGCCACTGTGCCTAGGGGCCAGCTCTGTGCCTCTGCCAGTACGGGCTGGGCTGCGGGAGGGTGGGAGGACAGGAACAGATTGTACAGACTGAGGACAAAGCCAGAGACATTCAAAACAAAGACGGTCTCTGAGCCTTGTGGAAGTCTTTGAGTGGCCCTGGTTTTGCCTGCTATTCTCTTGGTCACAAAAGAGCACAGATGAGTTACTATAGCAACACTTCCCCTCACGAGGTGTCCATGTTAGGATGGAGATGGAAAAGATTTTCTTATTAAAACAAGAAAGAAGTTAGGTTTTCAGATATATTTGCCCTCCACCCAGAGCATTGCTCCTTTTATGAGGAGAATAAAGCAGCAGCTGGTACGGTCTCAGATCTCCTAATTCCTAGCACTCAAAACTTCCATTTTAGATTCAGTGCAGTTTCTGATAGTCCTAACGTATCTGAGAGGGATGCATTTTCTCAGGAGGCGAAACAGTGTAGAAACAGGTGAGCAGGGGCCCTACAGCTAGATGTTGAGAGCCTAGCCAACCACCAGCTGCCCTCTGGCTGGGGAGACACCCCCCCCCAGATCTGTGCCTGCTGTGATACCCAGCTGCTCATCCTATCAGCCCTTCCTTCTGGTCCCTGGCTGCAGCCTTGTCACACTGTCACCTGGGGGAGTGCCTCTGTGGAGTGCTTCCTGGCTCCTGGGATGTCGTGGGGTGGAAGCCAGGGCGGGCTGACTGAAAACTTGGGCTGGGGAGCAGGCCCTGCAGTGGCCAAGGACCTCTGCTTGGTTTTGGACTTTTCATCTAAGCTTATGTGACCTCAGAAAGGACAAAGGGAAAGGCTCTCCAAACTGGGGGGAGGGAATGGGTGCGTGTGAGTGTGTGTACACATCTCCCTATACATTAATTCGGCCTCAATAAGGACTTTCCTTTCAGAACAGAGACCTCTCGTATGTGAGGTCTGATCACCTTGACTGCGTGAAGCCACCCTGAAGAGTCCGGTAAGGAGCTCCTGCTGGTTGGTGTGGAAGAGGAGACGGGCAGGTGCACGCACAGTGACCTGGGACCCAAGGGCCCTGGGCGTCCGGGGGAGGTGAGTGACATAGGCTGACTTTCTCCCCTGCAGAGAAGAGCATAGGCAGAACTCTGCAGACTGGCTGCCAGGATGCTGGGTGAGCCCAGGGCAGACATGGGGGGCTATAGGACAAAGTCCTCCTTAGTCCCTACTAATGATGACCCTGGGAGTCTTGGACCCTTTCCGGGGCTGGGACACAGGGAGTGCCCAAGGCATAAAGGGTGGCTTCCAGGACGCTGGGGGAGGCCTGCCCAGACCTGTCCTAGGAATCAGGCGACACGTGATTGACTCTGGCGTACAGCAGGTGGGGCTTACAGAAGAGGTGTGGGGGTGGGCATAGGCAGCGGGGCGCTAGTAGGGCAGGGCTGAGTCGTCCCACTCCAGCTGGGTATGCCTGGCTCCACTCTGCCCGTGTCTGCCCTTGCCCATCCCCTCCGCTTCTTCTTCCTCTTCGCTGTCCTCGGACTCACTGCTGCTGGAGCTCACATCTTCCTCGACCTCTTCCTCCTCCTCTTCTTCAGTCTCCTCTTCCCCACGCCCTCGTTCTTCATGTTTCTGGACGTTGAGAAGAGAAGGGACATGGTCAGGGGCTGAGCAGAAACCACTTTGGAACTTACATGTTTCTCCCTCCACTAAGGCAACATTTCAGGCCCCTTGAACAGGAAGGCCTCCAGTGAAAGGCAAATCAGAGGGCTAAGGACCAAGAAGAAATAGTGAATTCCAAGACCTGGACTCAAGGTAAATGGTGGGTTTTATACACAAGACATCGAAGCCAGTCCTTTCCATCATTGGAAACCTTTCAGGCCAGGGTTTGCTTTCTGGCATTTCTGGAGCCTGTGCGTATGGAGATTTCCAAGTCTTAAGTGTTAGCTTAAATACTCTTCTCTCACAGAGAAGCACAGAGCCTGTTTCCAGGGGTGATCATGTTCTCTGGGAGTAGGCGGTTTTCTAAGCCAAGACTCAGGTGTGCTACTCCTCAAATATTCCTTCAGAAAAGAAAGTTCCTGGTGTTCATTTTCCATACCTCCCCTCACTGACACTTGTGTCCCCAAACTCAACCCCACTCTTTTCCAGTCTGTTCCTGCCCCACTCCTGCCAGATTTTTGGTGATTCTAGCAAAATCTTAGTTCTGGATTTGTTTTGAGTTGATGAAACAGTCATAAAAAATGTATGCCCTTGCATGGTTGCCTTCCCTCCCCCATCCTAACCCATTCTTTAGTGCCTCCCTTAGGCTACCATCCTCCAGGAAATCTTTCCTGAACACTGCAGCCTTGATGTTTCTGCCTACTCGTGCTTCACTGACCATTGGCATCAGCAGGCCAGCCCGCAGTAAGAACACTCGTGCCCAGTCCTCGGGGCATGTTTCCCACAGCCGAGCCTCAGTGCTCCGAGGGTGGAAATGCTGGTGTCCCCACAATGGCAGGCTCAGCACTATACCTACACCCTGGGCTAAAAGAAACTGAGCTCCATCAGCATGTTGGCTGGGATACTGGAGCATGAGGCCAACTCGGGGGACCTTGGGGACTATGCTGGGAGAATCATTATGCCTCAGTGACTCCAGATTTGCCTCTGCCACCACCGAGGACCCAGGGACAGCCCAATAGGCACTTCGATATTCCTATGTCCAGTGCTGGGGCCTTAGGCCCTCATCGGTGGATGCGGGAGGTTGCTGGCTAACTGGAATGATAGGACTTTAGGATCCAGCAACCTCGAGTTAAATAGTGGCACTACTGGCTCTGTAAGTTTGAACCCTTTGACTGTCTTTTCTTGAGGATGAGAACCTCTATTTCACAAGGGGTTGGGAAGGGCACCCTGTGCAGTGAGGCACGACGGGGGCTCAATGAAGGGCAGGTCTGGCTGTTGTGTTTTTGTTTGAACCTATCCTGAGCCTTTATGTGAGCGCTACAGGCAGCACAGGGCAAAGCCATCTAATTTACCCTGCTAATCAAAAATTCAATGCTGAGGGGCGCCTGGGTAGCTCAGTTGGTTGGGCAACTGCCTTCGGCTCAGGTCATGATCCTGGAGACCTGGGATCAAGTCCCACATCGGGCTCCCTGCTCGGTGGGAAGCCTGCTTCTCTCTCTCTCACTCCCCCTGCTTGTGTTCCCTCTCTGGCTGTGTTTCTCTCTGTCAAATAAAATCTTTAAAAAAAAAAAATTCAATGCCGAGCCTTTAAGTGTTAGTCATCTCTGAGTGAAACACAGCGGGGGAGGCAGGGACAGGCAGCACAGGGCTGTGTGCTTTAAGAACTGTCTGGTCCTGTTCGTAGGGTGACAGCAATTCACCTATTTTTAATCAGTGAATGCAGCTGGTGGGGAAAATATGGTCCGTGCAGGCAAGGGTCAGTGGGGCTGGGCTCGTTGGGGCAGGGTTTCCCACACGGGGAAGGTGGAGCTGGGGGAGAGGAAGCATCCTGCCCTGAGATTCCAGCCCCTGCATGAGGATCACCTCCAGGGGGTTGACTGTGATGGTGAGTGCGGAGTCGTCCCAATCCATCTCCGCCTCCTTGGCAGCGTCCGTCTCCTGGGTGAAGTGCTGGTGGGCGATCCGGACCCGGTACACGCCCATGGCCACGACAAACACCAGCATGCACACGGAAATGATGATGACCACTGTGGCGATGCTTGGGACCACTGGAAAAGGGAGGAAGCCACAAGACATGGTCAACAGAAAAGGAAGGAAGCCACAGGACTAGCTCAGTCTTGGGATGGAGTGTGAAAGAAACCCCCATGTGCCAGTTAAAATCTTCCCTAGCACTTCTCAGCTGTAGAACTCTGGGCCAGCATCTTACCCTGCCTGGACTTCATTTTCTTCATCTCTATAATGGATTTAATAATTCTTACCCCCTGGGTACTTGTGAGGAATAAATCAAATAGTAGACATATGTTCTCTTCAATCTTTGGCTTTCTTCTCAGATTCTGGTGCAGGGGGCTTCCTCCGAGAGCCAGGCACTGTGGAGTGTCAGAGGGACAGACACAGCGCCCGCCAGACAGTGATGGAGACGGCAAGACTGGAGTGAAGTCACGTGAGAGACGGCAGCAAGCTGTGCACGTTCGTGCGAGCGAGCGGGCACACGGGGCAGGGCTCGGAGGCTGGCCTCTAAGGACTTGGAAGAGTTTAGCCTAGCCCTCTGTACCTCTGTTATGACGCATGGTGACTTCTTTCCCTGACTAGTCGCTTACTGAGGCACCTGTGGCTGCCTCACCATAGCTGGGGGTGGGCGGTCTGGAATCACAGTGACCACCTGAGGCCCTTCCTCCCAGGCCACCTACCTGAGCTGCGCTGGATGCTAATCTGGGACTCGGGGTGGTGGACAGACTGCAGGAAGGGAGGCTGCACGATAAGGTGGTTGACGTGCGCCTTGTCGGAGACTCTGGCCTCGTGGAGGACGCTGACCTAGGAAGAGAAGGGAGAGGTGTTGCTGACCAGGAGTGGCAGGTGGACCCAAGCACAGGAGGGACCAGTGGGTAACTCTCCCATCCTCTAACCATGGCAGGACCCACTCACCTCCAGGTTGAAGTCATTGCTGGTATAGCGTCCATTGAGTTCTGAGCACTTGATTCGGAACCGCCGGGCCTCAAGGGAGCTTGCATGCCAGTTGCGGTAGCGGAGGTGATGCAGCACCTGCTCATAGCGACTCATGGAGCCCACACCTGTCATAAGAAGGTAGAAGATAGGGGATGCAGGATGTGGCTGCTGGGACTTGAGGTTCCCCTGAATTTATCCAGGGTAAGAGCTTGAGATGTTTAGGGGCCAATGATGCATGGATATAGGAATTCTAAGGAGCCGACTGAACTGACCCACAGGCTTTTCAGATACATTAGGCACTGACCAGAATGGCCTCCGCCTGCCAAATGCTGTTACAATATTTGCTGAGATCAAACATTATAAGTGAAGGCCTGTACCCACTTTCTGTGTAGCTTACTGATGGAGGGGCTAGCCGTCCATGCTCTAAGGCCAAGATCCCCACCTGCCTCCTCCTCTGCAGGTGACAGAGCACCATCACACTCGGGACTCCAGCACCAGGTCAGGGGGCTGAGTGTGGTCTTACCATAGACGGAGTAGCCTGCCGTGGAGTTGGTGGCATCCAGGTGTCGCTGATGGAGCTCACTGTGGTTGAGCTCCAAGCATTCCTGCCTTGGGTCCAGGTCCCCTCCAAGCACCAAAATGTCACAGAAATCTAAGTTGTGAAGCATTTCTTCTAAGACTGCTGATTTGGGGGCTGAGCGAAGACAGACATATGGGAAACACAGGCATGAGGACAACCTAGACAGCAGGCTTGCATGTCCTCTTCCCCCTCTGTGACTGCGTGCCAGAGTCAGGCTGGGTCGGGAGAAGAGGCTGTGCCATCCCAACTACCACCTCCATGGCTCAGACGAATGCCCAGGCATGCCCTGCGGTGGGGCGGCATGGATTTGTGTGAAGAGTGTGAATATAATAGGCAAGAGCTGTGAATCTGAATACCGGCCATGGAGGCACTTACCGTGTTAGAGAAACTGCCTACACCTCTCCATTTCCTTGTCTGTAAAGAGGGTGGGGTGTCTTGAGAGGAGTGAAGACAGTGTCTGGCACCTAGTAGGTGCTCAATCAGTGACAATTCTCATTGGGGACCAGAGGTAAGTGCCCTTCGATCATGCTCTCCTGGCTTTCCCCATGTGGTCCTGGTATGTGTGTCTGGTAGCCCTGGCAGCCCTGAGTTGTTCAAGGGCAGAAGCACAGTGGTTTTATTTTGAATGACCAGCCCCTCCGTACCTGACCCTGGGGCTCCTCTGAAGCCTATGGTTACATATTGCTCAAATAGAGAACTATTTTAATATAATTAAATAATTAAGTAAACCGGTTAGTTGGCAATCTTTTGGTCAGTCCAGCAATCCTGGCCTGATTTTACGACCCCAAATTTCCCAAAGAGACGTCTGAGTACTTGACTGCTGGCCGCATTGGCAGTTCTAATGTAAAGGGGGTGGGGCTTCTGGGGAAGATGCAGAGTGGGAGGACCCTAACCTAACCTCACCCCACCGGGGTTCCTAGATAACACCACATCCGTGTGAACTGGAAAACAACCTGAAGACTGGCAGGAAAAATTCCACAACTCAATGTAAGGAAGCGGCCACATGAGAGAGGGGAGGAAGGGCAGAGACATAGGAGCTAAATGGGTCTGTGGGAAGGAGGGATGCCACAGATGTAGAAAGGGGGAAAAAAAAAGACCCTCGTACCAAACACCTCAGACACAGGGAAGACAAATCCCCATAATATTTGGCTTTGAAAACCAGCCGGGCATAATTTCAGAATTTGTTACAAGCAGTAGGACTTAACACCTGGAAACATTAAAAATCAGTGGGCTTGGCTCTGGGAGAGGAGGAAGGTGAGAGGAAACTCAGTCCCTGCCCTTACAGAGATAGCACAATAAAACAGCCTGTGGAGGTACAGCATAGAAACAGCAGTTTGAAAAATGCCTGGCGTATAGGGGAGGGAGTTTTGTTTACTAAGCTCACAGCATGTGTTGAAGGGATGGATCACTGGGAGAGTCTTCCAGGACAAAGGGACATGTGGGCACCATATTTCCCCAGCCTAGAGAGACAGACACCTGAGGGAACCCACACAGTGCCATCAGATGCTACCTAAATTGCTAACAGTGCAACGATCCCCAGGTCCTGCAGACATGCCCACTCCAGCCAGGCCTCCACTCCAGCCAGGCCTCCCACCGCACGCCTGTACAAACCTTCCTACATGTACCCTGCATCAAGTTCTCCTGCTGATCATCCCCCTCCACTGTGAGCTTGGCCAGAGCCCATCCAAAGTGGAGCCACAGGCCTGGCACCATGCAAGATGCCCTGAAAGGGACCAGCACCAGTCCAAAGTGATTCTTGCCCTGGGGAGAAGGGAAGATAACCACACATACCGAGCTTTAGCCCCAGCCGTAGGCTGGGGGCAGATGTCTGACTTGAGGTCCCACTCACCAACAAGCTTCTTAAGGAACAACACAGAGAAATCACCCTGCAGTTTGATGCTACTGCATCTCTGGTAAATGCCTGGTCTGACTCAACTCAAGTCCAAGGTAGGCCCAGACTGACTAATACCACAGGGACCAAACTCTGCTCACATTAGGCAAGGAAAGCCATTGCAGACCACTGGGCTGAAGGCAAAAGCAGCTCAGTCACAGTGGTAGGTCACACACAGCACACACATAGGAGACACTTGTGAAGCCCCAGGGTCTGTGAACAGGGGATCCTGCAGGGCGCTACAGGACATCTTTATTAGGCCACTACTTTCAAGAACAGGAGACCTTGCTGACTCTCCAAACACACAGAAATATGCAGAGGAATAGACAGAATGAGAGGAGAGAGGATGATGTTTCATATGAAAGAACAGAACAAAATCACAGCAAGAGACTTAAGCAAAAATGAAGAGTAATATGCCTCATAGGGAATTTAAAGAAATGATCATAAAGATACTCTGTGGACTGGTGAAAAGAGTGGAGGATTTCAGTGAGACCTTCAACAAAGAGAAAACAATCAGAAATGAAGAGCTCAAAAATGAAATTAAAAATACACTAGAGGGAATACATAGACTAGAGGAGGCAGAATGGATCAGCAACCTGGAGGACAGAGTAACGGAAAACAACCTGAATCAAGGAGGGGAAAATGAAAAGAGACTTAGGGAACTCAATGTCACCATCAAACATAATAACATTTGCATTATAGGGAGCCAGAAAGAGGGAAAAAAGGGGGGGCAGAAAATTGAACAAATTACAGTTGAAAACTCCCTAAGTCTGGGGAAGGAAACAGAAATCTAAATCCAGGAAGCACAGAGGGACCCCTAACAAAATCAACTCAAGGAGGTTAACACCAAGAGACATAATAAGATGCCAAAGAATAGTGATAGAGATTTTATTGTTTATTTAAGATTTTATTTATTGGAAGAGGGGGAGAGAGTGAGCACACACGCAGGGGGAGTGGCAGATGGAGAATTAGGCTTCCTACTGAGAAGGGAGCCTGAAGTGGGGTTCCATCCCAGGACCCTGGGATCATGACCTGATCTGAAGGCAGACACGCTTAACTGACTGAGCCACCCAGGTGTCCTTAGTGTTATTTTTTAGAGCATGTGAGGAGGAGGGGAAAGGCAGAGGAAGAGAATCTTAAACAGGTACCATGCTCAATGCAGAGCCCAACAGGCTTGATCAGGGTCTGAGCTGAAATCAAGATTCAGACACTTAACTGACTGAGCAACCCAGGCACTACAAAGAGATAATTTTAAAAACAGCAAGAGAAAAGAAGAGAGTTACATACAAGGAAAACCCATAATGATACCCGCTATTTTTTTAGTAGAAAGGTTGTAAGCCAGAAGGGAGGGGCATGATATATTCAAAGTCCTGAAAGAAAAAAAAGTTGCAGTGTAGAATATTCTATCCAGCATGGCTATAATTCAGAATAGAAGGAGAAGTAGAGTTTCCCAGAAAAACAAAAGTTAAAAGGATTTATGACAACTAAACTAGCCCTATAAGAAATGTTACAGGGGATTTGCTGAGTGGAAAGAAAAGACCATAAGGAGTCAGAAAAGTAAGAAGCACAAAAGCAATAAAAATAGAGTATATCTATAAAAACCAGTCAAGGGACTCAAGAAATAAAAGGATATAAAGTATGACGCCAATCTAAAATGTGGGGGGTGGGAGAGAGGAATAAAGAATGGGTTCAAACTTAAGTGACCAACAACTTAATATAGATTGCTATATGCAGAAGATGGTATTTACAAACCTAATGATAACCAATAAATCAAGAACCAAAAGAGGTATGCAAAACATAAAGAGAAAGGAATTCAAGTATATCACTAAAGAAAGTCAATAGCCCATGTGAAAAGAGAACAAGAGAAGAAAGGAACAAATGAGACCTACAAAACAACCATAAAGCAAGTAACAAAATGGCAATAAGTACATACCTATCAGTAATTATTTGAAATGTAATGGACTAAATGCACCAATGAAAGACACAAGGTGATGGAATGGATAAAACCCCAAAATATATCTCTATACTGCCTACAAGAGACTCATTTTAGACCTAAAGAAACAGGTAGATGGTAAGTGAAGGGATGAAAAAGCACCTATCATGCAAAAGGAAGTGAAAAGTAAGCCAGTCTAGCAATACTTATATCTGACAAAATAGACTTTAAAAGGAAAACTATAGGGGCACCTGGGTGGCTCAGCTGGTTAAGCGACTACCTTCGGCTTGGGTCATGATCCCGGAGACTCGGGATCGAGTCCCACATTAGGCTTCCTGCTCGGCGGGAAGCCTGCTTCTCCCTCTCTTACTTCCCGTGCTTGTGTTCCTTCTCTGGCTGTGTTTCTCTCTGTCAAATAAATAAAATCTTAAAAAAAAAAATAAAATGAAGACTATAACAAGAGACAAAGAAAGACATTCCAATAATCACAGAGGGAAATAATCCAACAAGAATATATAACAACACCCAACATGGGAGCACCCAAATACACAACACAGCTAGTAAAAACATACACGAAGTAATCGATAGTAGTACAATAGCAGAAGGCAACTATAGTACCTCACTTACATTGATGGATACATTATCCAAACAGAAAATCTTCAAGGAAATAGTGGTTTTGAATGACCCATTGGTCTAGATGGATGTAACAGATACACTCAGAACACTCCAAACAGCAGCATATACATTCTTTCAATTGCACATGGAACATCCTCCAGAACAGATTACATATTAGGCCACAAATCATGCCTCAACAAGTTCAAGAGGATCAAAGTCATACCATGCATCTTTTCTGACCACAGAGCTATGACACTAGTAATCAAACACGGGAAAAAAAATCTGGAAAGACCACACATACATGGAGATTAAATAATGTACTAGTAAACAATGAATGGGTAAACCAAGAAATCAAAGAGGAAATAAAAAAAATACATGGAGACAAATGAAAACGCAACAGTCCAAGATTTTGGGATGCAGCAAAAGCTGTACTAAGAGAGAAGTTTATAGGCCTCAGTAAGGAAGAAAAATCTCAAAAAAAACCTTCACCTAATGGAACTAAAAAAGAACAAACAAAACCCAGAACTAGCCAAAGGAAGTAATAGTGGCTAGAGCAGAAATAAATGTTATAGATACTAAAAAAAACAATAGATCAATGAAACCTGGAGTTGGTTTTTTGAAAAGATCAAGAAATTTGATAAATCTTACATTCATCCAAAAAAAAGCTATAATAAAATCAGAAATGAAAGAAGAGAAAAAACAGCCAACACCACAGAAATACAAAGGGTTATAAGAGAATGTTTATTACAAATCCTATGCCAACAAATTAGATAACCCAGAAGAAATAGATAAACGCCTAGAAACCTATAAATTCTCAAAACGGAATCAGGAAGAAATAGAAAATTTGAATCTGCCAGCAATGAAACTGAATCAGTAATCAAACACCTCCCAATAAACAAATGTCCAGAGCACCTGACTCACGTGAATTCTTTCAAACATTTAAAGAAGAGTTAATACCCATTCTTCTCAAACTATTCCAAAAAAAATTGAAGGAAAGCATCCATATTCATTCTATGATGTCAGCATCACCCTGATACCAAAACCAGATAAAGACACTATCAAAAAATAAAACTATAGGCCAATATTCTTTTTAAAAAAAGATTTTATTTATTTATTTGACACAGAGAGAGATCACAAGTAGGCAGAGAGGCAGGCAGAGAGAGAGGAGGAAGCAGCCTCCCTGCTGAGCAGAGAGCCTGACACGGGCCTCCATCCCAGGACCCCGAGATCATGACCTGAGCTGAAGGCAGAGGCTTTAACCCACTGAGCCACCCAGGTGCCCTATAGGCCAATATTCTCGATAAGCATAGATGCAAAAATCCTCAAAAATTTTTTAAACTGAGTCCAACAATACATTAAAGAAATCAGTCACCATGATCAAGTTGGTTCATTCCTGGGATGCAAAAGTGATTCAGTATTCACAAATCAATGTGGTATATCACATCAACAAGAGAAGAGGATGAAAAGCATATGATCATTTCAGTAGTTCAGAAAAAGCATTTGACAAAGTACAACATCCATTCATGATAAAAACACTCAAGAGAGTAGGGTTAGAGGGAAGAAATCTCAATATAATAAAGGCCACAAAGTAAAAACCCACAGGTATATCATATTCATTGGTGAAAAACTGAGAATTTTCCCCTAGGATTGGGAACAAGGTGAGAATATCCACTCTTACCACTTTTATTCAACATAGTACTGGAAGTCCTAGCTACAACAACCATACAACAAAAAGAAAGAAAATGCATCCAGTTGGTAAGGAAGAAGTAAAACTTTGACTACTTTCAGATGATGTAATACTATGTCTAGAAAACCCTAGAGATTCCACCAAAAACTACCAGAATTGATAAATGAATTCAGTATGGTCGCAGGATACGAAATCAATATACAGAAATCTGTTGCATTTCTATACACTAATAATGAAACAGCAGAAAAAAGAAATTAAGAAAACAATCTCATTTGGGATGTCTAGGTGGCTCAGTTGGTTAAGAATTTGCCAAACAATCCTAAAATTTGTGTGGGCCAGAAAAGACCTCAGATCACCAAGGAAATGTTGAAAAAGAAAAACAAAGCTGGGGGCATCATGCTGCCTGATTTCAAGGTTATCACCAAGACAGCATGATACTGACACAGAAACAGACACACAGACCAATGGAACAGAGTAGAGGGTCCAGGTATGGACCCTAAGCTCTATGGTCAAATAATCTTTGATAAAGTAGGAAAAAATATCCAGTGAAAAAAAGACTGTCTCTTCAATAAATGGTGCTGGGGAAGTTGGAAAATTGGGCATCTATATACAGAAGAATGAAACTCAACCATTCTGTTACACCATACACAAAGATAAACTCAAAATGGATGAAAGACTCAGTGTAAGACAGGAATCCATCAAAATCCTAGAGGAGAACATAGGCAGTAACCTCTTGCTGCATCCCAATGTCGACATCAGCCACAGCAACTTCTTTCAAGACACATCTCCAAAGGCAAAGGAAAGAAAAGCAAAAACGAACTTTTGGGACTTTATCAACACAGAAAGCTTCTGCACAGCAAAGGAAACAGTCAACAAAACTAAGAGGCAACCTACATAATGGGAGAAGATATTTGCAAATGACACTACAAAAGGCTGATATCCACAATCTATAAAGAACTTCTCAAACTCAACACCCAAAAAACAAATAATCAAGTCAAAAAATGGGCAGAAGACATGAGCAGACACTTCTCTAAATAAGACATACAAATGACTAACAGACACATGAAAAATGTTCGTCATCATTAGCCATCAGGGGAAATTCAAATCAAAACCACATTGAGATACCACCTTACACCAGTTAGAATGGCAAATTGACAAGGCAAGAAACAACAAATGTTGGAGAGGATGTGGAGAAAGAGGAACCCTCTTACACAGTTGGTAGGAATGCAAGTTGGTGCAGCCACTTTGGAAAACAGTGTGGATTTTCCTCAAAAAATTAAAAATAGAACTACCCTATGATCTGGTAATTGCACTACCTCAAAGATACAGATGTAGGGAAAAGAAGCACCATATGTACCCCAATGTTCATAGCAGCAATGGCCACAATCACCCAACTGTGGAAACAGCCAAGTTGCTCTTCAACAGACAAATGGATAAAGATGTGGTCCCTATATACTGTGGAATATTACTTAACCATCAGAAATGATGAATACCCAACTTTTGCATGAACATGGATAGGACTTGAGGAGATTATGCTGAGTAAAATAAGTCAAGCAGAGAAATTCAGTTATATGGTTTCGCTCACTTGTAGAACATAAGGAACTGCATGAGGACATTAGGAGAAGGAAGGGAAAGTTTAAGGGGGGAAAATCAGAGGGGGAGACAAACCATGAGAGACTGTGTACTCTAGGAAACAAATTGAGGGTTTTAGAAGGGAGCTGGGTAGGAGAATGGGTTGGCCTGGTGATGGGTATTAAAGAGGGCACATATTGCATGGACTACTGCTTGTTGTATGTATGCAATGAATCTTGGAACACTACATCAAAAAATTAATGACGTGGGAAGTGGGGTAAATCAGAGAGGGAGACGAAATATGAGAGACATTCGACTCAGAAACAAACCGAGGGTCTTGGAGGGGAGAGGGTGAGGAGGTGGGTAAGCCTGGTGGTGGGTATTGAGGGTACGTATTGCATGGAGCACTGGGTGTGGGGCATAAACAATGACTCTTGGAACACTGAAAATAAAATAAAATAAAATATTTTTAAAAATTAATGACATACTGGTAACCCCCCCCCCAAAAAAAGGGGCGCCTTGGTGGCTCAGTGGGTTAAAGCCTCTGCCTTCACCTCAGGTCACGATCTCAAGACCCTGGGATAGAGGCCCACATGAGGCTCCCTGCCCAGCAGGGAGCCTGCTTCCTCCTCTTTCTCTGCCTGCCTCTCTTTCTACTTGTGAGCTCTCTGTCAAATAAATAAATAAAATCTTAAAAAAAAAAAAAAAAGAAGTCTGCCTTCAGCTCAGATCATGATCCCAGGGTCCTGGGATTGAGCCCTTCATCAGGCTTCCTGCTCAGCAGTACATCTGCCTATCCCTCTCCCCTCACCACCCATGTGTACTCTTTCTTTCTCTCTCTCTCGTTTGTGCTCTCAAAATCTTTAAAAAAGAAAACAATCCTATTTACAACTGCATCAAAAATAATAAAACACTAGGAATAAACTTAAGCAAGGAGGTAAAAGACCTGTACTCTTTTTTTTTTTTTTTTTTTTTTTTAGATTTTACTTATTTGACAGACAGAAACACAGCCAGAGAGGAAACACAAGCAGGGGGAGTGAGAGAGGGAGAGGCAGGCCTCTCGCCGAACAGGGAGCCTGATGTGGGACTCGATCCCGGGTCTCCGGGATCATGACCTGAGCCAAAGGCAGTCGCTTAACCAACTGAGCCACCCAGGCGCCCCAAAAGACCTGTACTCTTGCAAACTATAAAACATTGATGAAAGAAACTGAAGATGACGCAAACAAAGGAGAAGACATCCCATGCTCATGGATTGGAAGAACAAATACTGTTAAAATGGCCATACTACTGAAAGCAATCTATAGATTTAATGCAATTCCTATGAAAAGACTGACAACATTTTTCATAGAACAGCAATCCTAAAATTTGTATGGAATCAAAGAGGGCCACAAATAGCCAAAGCAATCTTGAAAAAGGAGAACAAAACTGGAGGCATCACAATCCCAGATTTCAAGATATTCTACAGAGCTGTGGTAATCCAAACAGTGTGGTACTGGCACAAAGACACACAGATCAACAGAACAGAGTGGAGAGCCCAGAAATAAATCCATGCTTATAAGTCAATTAATCTACAACAAAGGACACAAGAGTGTACAATGGGGAAAACACAGTCTCTTCAACAAATGTTGGGAAAACTGGTTGGCTACATGTAGATGAAGGAAACTGGACTGCTTTCTTATACCATACACAAAAATAAACTCAACATGTACTAAAGACATAACTGAGAGACCAGAAGCCATGAAAGTCCTAGAAGAGAGTCCATGCAATGATTTCTCTGACATCATCCATAGCAACATTGTTCCAGATATGTCTCCTGAGGCAAGGTAAACTAAACCAAAAATAAACCATTAGGACTAAATCAACATAAAAAGTTTCTGTACATGCAAGGAAGCAATAATCAAAACTTAAAATAACCTACTGAAAGGGAGAAGATATTTGCATATGACATATCTGGTAAAAGATTAGTATCCAAAATATATAAAGAACTCATATATAGTTAAACACCCCCAAACAAATAATCCAATGAAAAAAGTTCAGAAGACATGAACAGACATTTTTCAAAGGAGACATCCAGATGGCCGACAGACATATTAGAAGATGCTCAACATCACTCATCAGGGACATGCAAATAAAAACCACCTCACACCTGTAGGGATGGCTAAAATAAGAAACACAAGAAACAAGTGTTGAGGATGTGGAGAAAGGGGAACCCTCATGCACTGTCGGTGGGAATGCAAACAAGCACAGCCACTGTGGAGAACAGTATGGAGTTAAAGATAGAATTACCGTATAATCCAGTAATTCCTCTGCTGGGTATTTACCCAAATGCATAAACACTAATTTGGAAAGACTTAGACACCCCTACTTTTCTTGCAGCATTATTTTACATCAGCCAAATTATGGAAGCAGCTCAAGTGTCCATCGATAGATGAATGGAGAAAGAAGAGATTGTGTGTGTGTGTGTGTGTGTGTGTGTGTGTACATGTAGGGATGGAATGATATTCCAGTGTGTATACACACACACACACACACACACACACACACACATAATGGAGTATTATTCATCCATAAAAAAGAATGAAATCTTGTCATTTGCAACATGGACGAATCTTGAAATGCAGTAAGTCATATGATTTCACTTACATGTAGAATTTAAGAAACAAATGAACAAAGAAGAGACCAACCAAAAAAATAGACCCTTAGCTCTATAGAACAAACTGATGGTTATCAGAGGGGAAGCGGATGGAGGATGGGTCCAATAGGTAATGGGGATAAAGGAGTATACTTGCAGTGATGAGCAATGGATGATGTATGGAATTATTGAGTCATTATACTGTACACCCGAAACTAAGATAATACTGCATGTTAACTATCCTGGATTTAAAAAAATAATACAAGTGATTGGTACTTACAAAGTGTTTGCTATGGGCCAGGCACTGTGCAAACTATCCTAACATACAGCTATTAAATGGGGTACTATTGTTATTCCCATCTCACCAACAGTGAAGTGCAAAGTCCAGAGGGTAGAGCAGATTGCTGAGGCTTACGCAGATAGTGGGGGAAGCACTGGGACAGAAGCCATGACTTTCTGATTCCACAGTTTATAAATTTATAACCTTTGGGCTAGTAGTTTCAAATGCTTTTGATCTTGCAGCCTTTTTGGGAAAATTTTCTGAATCAAAATCATTTCAATATGTATAATTATTTATTTATAAAGTGGACTAACATATCTTGTATACTATAAAACATTTATGAAGATAGAAATTAAAGAGGATTTACCAGAGAGAAGTATCTTAAATAATTATCTTCTATTTTAATTTTTTAGTGATACCAAAAATATGTTTCGCTCTCACCAGATATGCATTATTATAAATAATTTCATATGTTTCATTTTTAGGGGCTTGTCAATCTCACTGGCTTCATATTTCTGACAAAATCCAAAATCACATTAATATACACTGAAGGCCTATTGTTAGCAATAGCTACTGTATCTGTATATCAAATGGCCTTTGCATGGTTTCTGGAGTTTTTTGCCAGCTTCTCATCAGGTCAGTTTAGGTCATCCTTACTCCTACCTCCCCATGTGGCCAGTGGATTGCCCACTATGTAGGGGGCATGGTGTTAAGTGTGGAGCACTTTCTCATTGTTCATGTGGCTGTATTACAGCTTCTGTCTTCCATCTCTACTTCTTTTGATTCCCACTGTGCTGAAGGGAGTGTGCTGGGCTTGGGCATTTAGAGGCAAATCAGCCATGGTGGAGCCCTCAGGGAACCCCTGCTCTGGCTTAATTAACCGATAACTGCCACCAAGGGTTAGCAAACGTGGGCGAGGGGCAGGGAAGCATCAGTCACAGGGGCTTACAGAGCAGGAGAGCTGGTCCTTCGAGGGGGCAGGGTGCTGGTGGGGGAGATGTTTGCCAGCAGTAACATGGATGGGGAGGGTCAGGGGCTTCCAGGCAGAGGGTAGGGCACGAGCAAAAGTGAGAACACAGAGGTGTGAGAGGGAGGAGTGTACACGGGGGACTCGCCTGTCTTTGGTACCAAAACAGCACAAAGAGGAGGAGGTCAGTAGGGGTGGAAGATGATGCTGAGACAGGTCGCTGAAGCCTGCTGGCAAATGCCATGAGCCGACTTACTTAAGGCATCCATAGTAATGGATTATTTTAACAATAAGAGGAAGATTTAAAAAGTACCCATAATAGCTCTCGGGCACGTGGCTCCGTGCTCTGCCCGCACCTCTCATAAACAGAAGGTGAGTTAGAGCCCCGGGTAATTGCCCCCGCCCCCCGCCATCGCCTGTCAGCCAGTGGCAGGCCTGGCACATCCATGGGCTCCTAGTTACAGCCTGCAACCGCCATCCATGGGCTCCTAGTTACAGCCTGCAACCGCCGTGGTCAGAGGCCCTCCTTTTCCCATCTGATTATAGCTCCAAATGAGGGGAAGGGGAAGAAGAGGAAGCTCACAGGCCCTAATGCACCTGGGAGTGTCCCGAGGCAGGGGCCCTGTCCTGGCAGGGACACCTGGTAAGTAAGAGCTAAGGAGAGCGAGGGACCAGGGTGCTTTAAGGCAGCAAGTAACTGGAACTGTTAGAGGAGTGGCCCTTCAGGGATGCACGTCATTTGCAGCTGCTTCTGGAGGCAGAGAGGGAGAGCTGGAAGTCCACTCCGGAGGAGGCTGCAGAGGATAGTTAAACAGGTATTTCGCCTGTAGCTCTGGGCCCTGGGTTTCTCTTCCTGCCTTCTCTGTCCTTCCTTCTTCTAACACCCCACGGCCACCAGCTGAATGCACCATAGCTTTCCATGCAATGGAGTGTTTCTCCGTGGCAGAACATTCCAGTAACGCCACCTCCACCGGGTAGCCCTCCCAATAATGGACATGCTGGCAAGTTTCCTGAGAGCTGAGACTAATGCTGCTAGATCAGACTCGACTTTTACTGTAGGTCTATTAAGGCACAGTGAGATTTTTTCTTTGTGCCTCTTTAGCTTCTCTTCTGATTATCACAATAACACATGCTCACTATTGAATATCTCGCATTTGCAGCCAAGTGAAGGGGAGCAGAGACAAATTGGCTCTTCTGCGTCTCAGAGAATGGCACTGCTAGCATCAGGTGTGTTTTCTTCTTGGCGTTTCTCTGTGTGTGTTTTAAGAACTCTAATTCACAGCTTGCTTTCTTTCATTTACCATTTGGCATAAATGCCCTCCCTCCAATCCCCTAGCATGTACAGGCGTGGACCAATTATTGGCCAAACAGCTCCTTTCCCTCCTGTTATCTTTGTTGTCTGCAGATTTGCTCGCTCTGCAGTTGGAACTTCCCTGCCGTGCCGATGCGTGCTGCTGGCCTGCGGGGGACTTGGCATGAATGCGAGAATGGGGCCTCCAGTCCCACAACCCAGCGTGCATCTGTACCTGTGGTCCTCACGTCACCCGGGGCCTCGGCTTTGGCGAAGGTGCTCACGATCTTGAGGTCAGGGAAGAGGGTCACCCCTCGGGCACTTTCAAACTGGGCAGCAGGTCTCCAGAGGCGGTCTGTGCCCCGGAGGCGGATCTGGGGCTCGATGGCCTGCAGCACCATCACATATGCATCCACGTCGGGGATGCTGATGCACACATCTTCTCCAAAGCACCTGGGGAAATAAGCCACGGTCACAGCACCGAAGAGCAAGCCATGAACGCATCCACCACAAGGCCAGGGACGGGAAACCCACAGCCACCTCCCGTCCTTGCCGAGGCCTCTCAGCTGCCTTGGAGTCTTGGAGCATGTTGACAGCCATTCAGACTGAAAGCCACGTGATAGACAAAACTAACAGCCATCTAGGGACTTAAGAGGATTGGCTTCTGGGAGAACTGGGAATCTTCGGTACCAGCAACAAGTAACTGTTAAACCTTTAACCATCCTTTAACAAAGTAATCAGTGGTAACACTGGTGAACCACTGCTTGGTATGTGCACTGGGATTTGGTAAGCAAACTGCTTGGGTACAAGCATCTTGCAGAGACCCCGGGGCTGAACTGTCCCATGCTCGTGTCTGTCATCTCTCAACGAGGAGCTCTCACAGTGCCCCTGTGGCAGGCATGCCACAGATCCTCTCCTTTCTCCTGATATGCTGCCACAGAAATATCTGGAAGGCAGAATGCTGTGACTGCCTGAGCAAGGCTGGGGAAGTTAGACAAGGTCCACAGCCTGGCTTGGCCACAATGAGGCTGGGTGACCCTGGGCAAGGTGTGACTCCTGGGAACCTCGGTTTCTCCATCTACACAGTGCGGATGGCAATAACTAATTCCCTCATAGTAGCAAGGGTTAAACGTGATGCCCCCCAAGTCTGCATCACGGCTGGAGCTCAATGTTGGCAGATCTGATGCCCTCATCAGACTGCATCAAGCATGTGAGTCACCAGCACTTTCTGCCGCTCATTTAAGCCAAAGACTTGGGCTTTGCCTCTGCCGCTCATCTAAGCCAAAGTGCCCTGGGGCCAGATGGCTGCTCAGGGAACACGGGGTGGACTCCAGCTGGTGGCGACCATCAACCTGTATCCCTTTGGAAAGTTCTCGAGGGAGGCACCATCTGGGTGGACAGCATGCTGAGCCATTCCCTCTTCTTCTGTGGGGTGGGCGAGACGTGGAAGCGTGCTGGGCTCCTGCCCCTGGTTTTGCCCGGTCTCTGCCGCATCCATCCCAGAGGGCACCGCGCCCCTCGCCAGTGTACCGAAGCCCGGTCCCTCTGCTTGACTGCAGTGTGGCTGGTGGTGCTTGTTCCCTATCACAGGCCTCCACTGGGGGCCCTCCTCCTCTGTCACTAGAACTGTTGGATCTGTTGAGGCTTGTGGGCTTCAGTCTGGTACCTATCCCTGGCCCCATGATGTGGCAGTCAGCCAACCTGTCTTTCCCAGCCTTCTTTCTGTCCTTTTTCTCCTGGCTCCAGGGACTAGGGGACTTCCCTTCTGCCTCCCAGGGTTTTTTCTGGGGTCCCACCTTTGAGGCCCTACCAGGCAGTTGCTGTGGCTGAGAAATTTGACAGACCAAGAAGCAAGTTATCTCCAGGCTTCACTCATAAATAGGCTCATCTTCTTTACCTGACTCTGATCCCTGGGGACAAGAACCCTACCCTCTCTTTCTCTCGAAGTGTGGTGGTATTTAGCTGCTCTACAAAGCTGCCTTGGTTGATTTAATCCAATTTAATAAACATTTGTCAAGGGCCAACTCTGTACCAGCTACTGTAACCTTTAACCAGGCCACTAAAAGCCGCGCTTTCTGAGAATTCACAAGGTGCAGTACTACATCAGATTCTGAATTAAATAGAGAAAGCCGGGTCTATGTTGGCAAAGCAACAGAACATCTTCTTTAAGAAGAAAACAAGAAAGGAACACAGATCCACTGGGGCCTCCTCGGAGGGATAGCCGAGAAACTGCAACTAGCTGAAGAAAGATGAATTGTTTTGCCAGGAAACATTCCCCAGGGACCATCCGCGCCGCCTGAACTGGGCCTCCGGTTGACCAGCGTCTCTCTACTCACTGGACTTTGGAAGAGACTCTCAGGCGCCGCACACCCGCCGTCGGGAACTGCCGGGAGTTGATGTAGGACACCTTCTGGAGGGCGCGATTGATGTTCCCAATGTCGTCACCTTCCATCACCAGGACGGACTGCGAGGGGTTGAAGTGGTACTGGAGGAGGAATGGAGGTGTCATGGGGGACAGTGATCAACAGTGGAGCCCCCCCATCTGCACAGGCAGGCCAGGAAGGCCCAATGTCTCCGGGGCATCTGCAAGGGCAGCAGCTGTGTGCACGGGTGACTCTTATTTTATTTTCTGTTTTACATTCTATTTAATTTTTTTTTGCTGTGTTGCTAGCCACCATACAGCACATCATTAGCTTTTGATAGAGCGTCCAGCGATTCGTCAGTTGCCTGTAACACCCAGTGCTCCGGATGACTGTTTTTACCCCTCAAACAATTCCTGCTATCCCTGGCAGGCTTCTAGACTTTCCCTGTAAGATCCCCAGGGGTTAGAAACCTTTGAGCCATGGGATGGTATTCTGAATCCCTGTCCTAGGGCTCTGCAGTCTAGCCTGTGTGGAGTGGTCCCTGCTCTGGGCCGCTGTGGGGTCCTGAGCAGCCTTTCAGCCCTTGGACAGCCTGTCCCCTCGGCTGGCTGCCTAGAAACATGGGGCTTTGGCTCCTTTCACTGGTCTTGTCTTTGGCCTTGAACTTCTCTTCAGTTTACCCTGTACTCCACTTCCTGATTCATGTTGCCTTCTTAGCTTCTAAACTTAAAGCTTATTTTTGAGTTAATGGCTCTCCTCTCTTGGATCTCCTTCTGATCTTGCTTCCCCGGTGCTCTACTCTGCTTTCCCAGAGGTTTTGCTCACTTGCTGTGTACACTCCTGCCAGCTGTCCCAGGCCTATTATCTGTTCATTCTGCTCAGAGTCTCTGGTATCCCACACTTGGTGAACGTCCGAGGGCTATGATGCTCCCCACACAGTCCCTGGAGTCCTCAAACTAGACACAAACTTCTGCTTCTCCCTGCAAAGCCTCAGCAGTTACTCTTGCTGGCATCGAACATGGAGAACTGCCATGGTCCAGGTCCCACTTGCTGATCTTCACATGCTTTTGAGCAGGAATATTATCAGTAAGATGTCAGGACCTTATCAGTGCATTCAGATAATATGTCCAAAGCTCATATCACAAGAAAAGGAAATCTGGATATATTTTTACTTAAGTAATCTCTATACTCAATGTGGGACTCAAACTCACAGCCCCAACTGAATCAAGAGTTGTGTGTTCTCCAACTGAGCAAGCCAGGTGCCCCTGATCTGGATATATTTTTATGTGGCTACTTGGCAACATTTTTTTTGGTAATATATTCTCATATATATTATATATTACATATAATTCAAACATATGTAGGTACTAAGTGAAAGTATCTTATTCCTATCTTACTCCTATCTACCCACTTTCCAATATCCCATCCCACAAGTAGTCACTGTTATATTAATTTCTTAGTGCCAGGTTGCATTACTGTTCACTGTTAGTTGCTTCCTCTCCCAGCGGGAGGCTTATATATGCCTGTCCTGCCCATAGGCTTGACTGTGTGACATAGGGAACCCTTCCCTGCAAGATACACATTCTTTGCCTTGTTGCACTCAGTAGTGTTCCTGGGACTTGCTCAGCCAATGAATTGTGGGCAAAAGCGTTATTTGGTTCACATTCATGTGGAAGACTGTACAGCGAGTTCCTGGTTTGCCATGAAACCTGCTGGCTTCCCTTAGGGCCTGGTCCTCATTGTGGGGGTGGTATGTGTATCAGAGCCAAAGTCAATACATAACGGACACTGGGTATGAACAATAAAGTTGTCTAAGCCACCGAAATGTTGTAGTCACTTGTTACTGCAGCATACACTAGTCTACCCTGAAAGTTATGCTTCAGCATTCTTAGGAGTATAGATTTCCTTTTTTCTCCTTTCTTCCACCAGTGGTATCTTTTTACATACTTTATTGCACTTTAATTTTTATACTTAGCTCATATCTTGGAGACTGTTCTGTATTGGTACATCATAAGCTTCCTCTTTTTTACTACTGTATAATATTCTACTGTGTAGATAAATTATATTTAACCAGTATATCATGGACATCTGGATAATTTCCAATCTTTTACTAATAATGCCACAATAAATAATCTTGTACACATTTCATATGTGTGCAGATATATATCTATTGGATAAATCCCTCTACATGAAATTATTAGGTCTAAGAGTATATGCACTTTAAATTTTAACAAATGTTGTCCAATTCCCCATTGGTAGGCATGATATCAATATACACTCCCTCTCCCAATATGTGGGAATGCCTCTTTTCTCAAAACCTCGACAGAATATGCTGTCGTTTGGGATTTTTGCCAGTCTGATAGGAGATAAAGGCTACCTTAGTGTAGTTTTAATGTACATTTCTCTTGCCATGAAGGAGATGGAATATGTTCCTATGAGTTTAAGGAAAAATCCATCTATATTAACTTTTCCTTGATCTGTCTTGGTTGTCATTTTAAGGGATCCCTGTTCTGTGTCTGGACTCTAAAAGAAGTGCGTGTCCCCTGAGCAGTACTGACGATACCCACATGGGTCCCTATAACATGATCCCTAGCCAACTGAGAGCTGAATCTTTGCCCCCTTTTCACTATCATTTGTTTTGCTGTTACCTTCTCTTTGAGGCCACCCCAGTTTCCCTCATTTAGGTCCCCACTGGGCTCCTATAGTGCTTGTGAAATGGCAGTACAATCATTACAGCACAGTGACCATGAGCTCACTGAGGCACGGGGCTCCAACTCTTATCTCCGAATCCCAGAACCCCGCCCTAATGCCCCGTAATCCCATTAGATGAACGAGGAAATGTTCCCCCTCGGCCCACACTTTACTCAGTATCGTCTCCAGGTTACCCCTCAGAAAGGCTTTTTCATTCACTGTCTTCAGCTACGGCTCTCTGGGAGTCCTTACTGGTGCTCACACAGCCCCGCTCTCCTTTAAGTGCTCAGTATCCTTGAGGCTACACTTGGCCTCAGCCAAGTGCGGGGGTGGGGGGGTGGGTGGAGGGGTGGGGATAAGGGGGCACACATGACTGATGCTGGCCAATGAGCTGTGAGAACAAGTGAGGTGGGGCCCCCTTTTGCTGAGGCCCTGAAGGCCCCGCAGGTGCTGCAGCCTCTTTTCCCCCCTCCACTTTGGTGGAGCCGAGGGTGTTCCAGGCAGAAACCCCACTCCATCTCCTGGGTTTGATGTGAGGGAATAATAAACTTTAAAGCATTAAGCCATAGGGACTTTGGAGTCTTGTTACTGCAGTATTTTAACCCATGGGGAAAAATTGAGCCCTTCCCAGGCAGGATTCTCCGCCAAGGCTATGTGGCATCTTTGAAAGATCAGGGTGTGTGGATTACAGTACCCCAGTTCCAGCACAGACTACAGAACACAACCTTGGATGATTTATGTCCCCTTCCTGGACTTTATTTCTTCATTTAAAATAATCGGGCTATTAGTATCTACCTAATCGGGGGCTCAAATGAGGTGTGTGTAATGAATCTAGTGCTTGAAGGGTGTCCAGTCCAAGATAGCTTTTATCGTAATTCCTAGCATTGTGATTATTTCTGCATGGAGTCTTGGCCCACACAGGTACTGCTGCTCTTTCCCCGTGATCCAGTTCCCTTCTGCCCTCCACGCCCTGAGCCCGGGCTCTCCCGCCTGGGAGGTCCCTCCGTTGGGTTTGGGAGACCCCGGGTAGATCTGAGCTGCCCTCTCGCTTGCCGTGGAGGACTCCCTTGCTGAGTGGCTCAGCCGCGGAACCACCCTGTTCTGAGTCTTGCATAAATCTCCGTTTTAGATTCCAGCAGATGCAAGTTCATTCTTCTAAAACCACTTGATTCCCACATGGCCTTCTGCCTCCCTCCCTCTCTGGAACCCCACCCTGCGCCATCCCTGCTCCAGTGGAGTCATGGGGCTGCTGCTGTCTGTCTGTCTGAGTGCGTCGAGGGTGGGGGCTACCGACTTCCTCTCAGGGTCACCACGGGCCCAGCACAGGACCAACAGGAGACAGAATACCAAGCCCTGTGGAGGAGGCTGGCCACGCCTTCCATGAGGGCTGAACATGAGAATCATGGGGTGCCTGGTGGCTCAGTTGGAAGAGCATGTGACTCTTGATCTGGGAGTTGTGAGTTTGAGTCCCATGCTGGGAGGTTTCTTTTTTTTTAATTTTTTTTTTTTTAAGATTTATTTACTTGACAGAGAGAGCACAAGCAGCAAGAATGGCAGGTGGAGGGAGAAGCAGACTCCTGCCTGAGCAGGAAGTCCAATGTGGGGCTCAATCCCAGGACCCTGGGATCAGGACCTGAGCCAAAGGCAGATGCTTAACCAACTGAGCCACTCAGGTGCTCCAGATGTAGAGATTACTTAAACTTAAAAAAAAAAAAAAATCACAGTTCTTCAGAAGGCTGAATCAGCAGCAGCCGACCACAATGGGCAGGGGGCATGTTCCCACTGCAGCCACCCAACGAGAGGTGGCATAGGCTGGGTGCTGGATCTCCGGTTAATAGCCTCGTCTGGCTGCCTGAGCATCCCGAGGGCTGCCACAGGGCAGGAAGGTGGGTACCCGCCTAGCCATCAATATGGTTCTTGCAGGATCAATAGACCTTCCACCAAAATAAGTATTTTTGTTTTGTTTTGTTTTAAATTGTGATGTTCCCAGCCCTGTGAAATGACCAAGGGTAGGTCTCTGTGTAGAACACAGAATGGCATTATCATTATCACAGGGACTTCCTGGGGGTCCAGAAAATGGTGACACACTCACTCTCTTTTGGAAAGCTGTGCTGTGGCCATGGGGATTCCTTTCTTTGAGCCAAGAAGCTGCCAGATAGATGGCCTTTGGGAATAGTCCATTCTACCCAAGGGTCAGCCAGCACCACCAGGCACCCAGCAGGCTGGGACATCAGTGAAATCCTTGTCCAAAGCCTGTCCCTCAAGATAAAGCTGGCTCAGGCTCTCCAGGCACCTTGCCATTCACTTGGACACACGCCAGCCCCTCTGGGTTGGGCCATCTGAGGCTCCTCTGCCATAATTGTCATCCAGGTCTAGCTTTCGAAAGAAGTTGGCACAGTGGCAATGCCAAGTGCAAGGCCAGCCTAGCTAGAGAAGGGAACTGGGATTTGTTGAGAACCTATTTATTAGGTTCACTAAGGGATATCTGTATCTATATATCTGTATCTATCATCTCCTTTATGAATATATATGTATCTTTTCCCTATCTCTATATATCTAATATATACACATAAAATCCAATTCCCACATCACAACAAAATATACTTTAATACATGAGGGAATTGCAGCTTAAAGAATTAAATTATTTTGCCCAAAGTCACCCAGGCAAGTATTCGTACTGTGGTTTGAACCTAGGAGTGCCTCGTCCTAAAGGTCTTGCTCTTTCCCACTCCTCCACACTGTGGATGTGGCAAATTGGCAGACATGATGCTATGAAAATCAGAACAGGGGATTCTTCAAGAAATGTGGTTATTCCACAGCGTCACAGTGTCTTGTATGGGTATGAGACGGTAACCAACCCGATCGCTTAATGACACACATGCAGGACAAATATTCAGAAACAGGCAAGATCCAGGGGTAAACAGGTGAAAAGAGGAACCTGCACTGGACTCTGTGAGCAGACGGGAAGTTTGGTTAATTATAGGACGCCCTGGGCATCAGGCTCTCTGCTCAGCAGGGAGCCTGCTTCCTCCTCTCTCTCTACCTGCCTCTCTGCCTACTTGTGATCTCTGTGTCAGATAAATAAATAAAATCTTTAAAAAGAATTATAGGAGGCCCTTGCTTTCCTTTGACTACTCAGGGAGGAGGGAGGAGGGAGGAGGCCAGGAACTAGGAAAGAGTCATTATTCAGAAACGACATGAGGGATAAATGGAGAAAGGGCAAGAAGCAAGGAAGTCTGAATCATTTTCAAGAATGCCTTCTAATCTGAATTGCTGGTGTGGAGGAAGGAGCAAGGACTTATTTTGGGCAAGTCCCTGAGCCCCCATCTCCTTATTTCTGAAATGGAGCCATAACATTTAATCTGTTGTGAGGAGTAGGGATAATGAACATAGAATAGCCCCCAGTGGGGACACCATGAATTGTGTTCTTATCATTAACTTCCCCTGCAGTGGTCCAGTTCTTGCCAGCTGTGCCCTAAGGATGGAAAAGGATCCTCTGTGGTGACTGGGTATCAACAGGTGGCATCTGGAAAAGTCAGAAGAGTCTCAGCACCCCCCATCCCCCATAGCTTTGCGTGCCACTCAGTTCACAACCCCCTCTTTTCATAGGCTCTGGCTGCTCTGAAGAGATGGCATGCCTCTCAATTTATCATTCTAAGAATATGTGGCTCTTTAGTCTAGTATCTTTGCTTTCTTTGTCCTGTAGTGCTTGAATCCTGAAACTGTGGTCTCATGGGGTGTCCTGGAGCAGAGCAGATCCACTCAGCGGCAGGGAGCAAACTCAGAATCAGATTAAGAGGGGGTGGGTTGGAGGACAGATTTCTGCCTCATGCTAAGGAAACAACTCAAACAGCAGGTCGAGGATCAAACCCCAGGCTCTGCAGGTGAGACTGCTGATAGGAAATGCGCCTTGAAGTAGGGGGAAAGTCGTCCTTTCCAATAAGAGGCAGTCTTGCAGCTTTCCTTCAATAACAGTGGATTAACTATTGAGTGCACCTGTGTGTATGCATTCTGGACAGCCATTCTTGCCTTGCGCTGTCTATGCACTCCTCCCACCTTCCCCCTTTGACCCAGTCTCCAACGGTAGCATCTTAAACCATGCTTCTGCCCAGATCATGCTCCTTTGCCTGAGTTCCTCATTGACTCCCTGTTGCCAAGAAAACATGTCAACACCCGAACGCAGTTTACAGTGCTCCATGATGCAGCCTGGGCTTGGCTCTCTGACCACACTTCCTACATGGCCTCCTGGAATTTGGGCACTGTAACATCTCCCTTCTTGGTATTCCAGTGCACATGGCAGGGCTCCCCAGCCCTCTGTCATCATTCATGCTCTCAGATCTGCCGAGACTGACTACCCAGCTCCCCTCCCCTGTCTTTCTCCTGGTTGATTCCTCCCCATCCTGAAACATTCTGCTCAGACCACACCTCCAAGAAGCCTTCCCTCACTGCTGCTCCTCAAGTTCTGGAACTCTGGAGCAGGACCACCGAGGGCTCAAATTCTGGCTCTGCTCATTACCAATTCTGAGCACTTTCCTTTCCCTTAAAATCAACTCCTCATGGGCGAAATAGGAATATTACCTTTGTCCGAGCATTGTTCAGGGCCTGAATGAGTTAATACCCACAAAGCATTTAGAGCCCTGCTGGCACTTGGGGAGCCTGGGCGGGGGGCTCACCCCCTTGCAACTTACCACACTGGGAGCATGCACTGCCGTAAAGACAAAAGACGGGATGTTCAGCTTTTCATCTCACCCCCCACACCCAGCCCAGACGGATACGTGGATGTCCATGGCATATCTGAAGTGACCGAAAGACCTGCTTTCTTTTTAAAGAAAAGCAGGATGTGCTCAGGTCACCAGCCCCTCCACGGCTCCCGGCTCGAGCCTCAGCAACCCTCCCTGGCAGTCAAAATAAAGGTGTTGTTGGGGGAGGGGAACCCCGTGTCCAGGAGATTGTTAGAAGACAGGGCTGTGGGGGGCAACCTCTCCTCTGGTCACACCATCCTTGGGAAATGGCCCATGAAGGAAACCCCCATGGCTAGGGGGCGGGGCTGTCTTGTGCTCCAGGGGGGCAGAGGGTAGTCTGCCTGCTCTCACTGGGGTCCCTCAGGACTGAGCAGGGGCTGCAACGATATAGACCCAGCTCTTTGCTCACGTTCCCAGAGGCTCCCTGCGGGCAGAGGCTCCTAAGGTCCACGTGAGGCCAGAACTATCCCTGCCGGTGGGGAGGGGGCAGGACGCTCATGCGGGACATTCAGCCCAGTGTGTCCTGTCCCTCAGGAAGTGCTTTTCTCAGAACGCAGCTTTGATGCTTTTCGATCACATGTTTTTATTTTGCCTGGATCTGCACACGTTCCCTTTTGCCAGAGATTGCTCGAAGCCCAGTCTATGCTTCAATTTTACAACCTGAGACCCAGCAACCTCCGAATCTGTTTTCTAATTCCAGCGCACACACACACCCACGCCCCCGGCTGACCTTCCATCCTAATTTATATTTAACATGGCCAAATTTTTCATTCTATTTTAAAATATTTTCGAAGCATATTCTGTTCCATCGGCAAATAGACAACAAAGCAACCAACCAACCCAGGAGCCGCTGAACTAGAACCATTTCCTTCTGGCAGCTGGCGAACACGTGCCTGCTCATGTGCAGAGAACTGCTGAGACCCCAGGGCTCCATCTAAGAATTTCAGGACACAGCGCAAGTCTCCCAGGGAAGTCGCAGTCACAAGGTCACAAACCTCCCCGCTGTGCCAGCACCTCTGCTGCCACACCATCTCCAGGCAACTCGACGGGAAGACTCCATTTCCCCAGTGTGCTGGTGCCGGGCCACCTCTGTCCCCTAACCCCTTATTGGTGGCCATGCTGGTTCCTTCCATACCTTTATTCCTTGGCCAAGGCTCTCCAGGGAATTAATATCCAGTCCTTCCTTGCAGGCCTGCAGGCAGGAAATGACCTTCTGACTCTCCATTTTGCCAGGGCGGATGGTGAGACTGGCCAGGCTCCCATGGAAGAACTGAGCGAACCGTGGTTTGGTGACTTCTCCTCCTGAAAGGGAAAGCAGCAGGGTCACTTGCCCTGTGGAGACTGGGTCTGAACCACTTCATGGCACGATCTGGCCAGGGGACCAAGGGCACAGTGACTGTATCCCCTCAAGCTAAGCTTTTCCTGCAGAGCAGTAAGCTCAGCGGCCAGACGCTCAACAAGAGCATATTATCTGCTGCCAAGACCTCAGCGCTCCCCAGCTGCACCTGATTTAGAGTCCTGGAATTCCTGAATTGGAAACAGCTGCCTTCAGAGGCATGCATGGTGTTAGAAGAAAGGACCCTAGAGAGTAAAAACAGGAGGGAGAAAGAAGCTGCCACTGATGGGAGGGCTGCTGCTGCTAGGGTTGTCATCTGAGCAAGCCTGGAAAGAAGGGATCCTTGTTTCCCACTCACAGCTCAAGAGCCTGGAGGCTCAGAAAGGTTGAGGGACTTGCTGTAGGACACACAGCTGAAAGCGGGAGCTGGTCCTCTACTCCCAGTCTGACCCCAAAGCTGCTGTTCACTTTCCCTAAATTCCAGAGGGGTTGGCAGGCAGTCGAGGAATCCTGAAGCCCTACATCCTCCAGGCTCTGGCTCTCTTGTAATGAATTGATTTTGTACCTGCTTAAATTCAAGTTCTTTGGCATATGAGGACTTCCTTGATTCTGTTCTACCTCTTTGTTCTCATCACCTACTTCTTGTTTTCCACTCCTCTCTACAGACTGAGCCAAGTCCTGTCTGAGCTCAGGCCTGCTCTTTGGCGCAGGAAACCGCTTAATGCCGCTTGGGTCAAGGCCTCTCCTCCCATATTCTCCCTGGTTTTCTCAAGGTCTCTAAAGTAAAAGCCCTCAGGTCCATTTGAATCCTCACCTTTTCCGGGAAGGCTTCTCCACAGCCTTCACTGAGCACAGGCCCCTTCGGTCTACAGGCAGCCTACACCAACAGGCTAGCCTTGATCTCGCGCTTCTGTTTAGAGCGGTAGGTAGCAGGACGTATGGGCAATGTGGATGTGGGCCGACCTCCAGCTTTGCTACTTCCCTGGGAAGGTTTTATAAACCCTGATCCTCTGTTTGCTTGTGAGGGACAATTCTGGGTTGTGCTCCTGGTTCCCCTGAGGGCTCTGGCGGCCTCCCCAGGACCTAGCTCTCGCAATGCCTACCTCGCAAAGCATGCTCTTGTGAAACGGCCCCGTAGGGCAAATTTCTGACTATCTCTACTGGAGTGACCAAACAGTGTCTTCTCTGCCCTTCCACAAGCCACTCTGTGCCAGCAGAGCCTGGACCTCAGCTGGAGGGGGTGCGGGCCTCTCCCTGGGTCACTCTACCTCAGCCCTGAGCTAGTAGGCACTCCTAATATCTGCATTCCTATATACTTGAAAGTTCTACTTCTTAGTAGCTAATCCTTGGTTATTCTGATTCTCTACTGTAGTTAATAATTCTCTATATTGATCTGTTGAAATCACAGTGTGGTTTTTCTCCTATGATTGAGTCCACCCCGATACACCCTCCTAAGGCACGCGTACCTTTGCTCACACCTGCTCCTCTGCACGCTGATGCCACCTCCAAACTGCTTGCATTTGGCAAATCCCGTGGTCCTTCAAGGCCCCTTCAGCCCTGTGTCCCCTGCTTACTCACAGAAAGCCCTTCATGAGCCACCCTGCCTACCAGCCCTCTCCCTGTCTGGAGCCCCCTCGCCCGCTGTGTCCTCTCCTTGCGCTGAGCCTGGGAGCACGGACTTCGTTTGAACCTCCCCTCAGACCCTGGCACTGCTAATGGCTTGCATGTGTGGCCTTTATGTCCTCAATTGCCTATTACTGCGGTTCTCAACCTTGGCTGCACATTTTAATCACCTGGAGAATCTTTATGAAGTCAAACTAATTCTGGTGCTGGGTCCCACCCCAAGAGACTGTGACTTAATTGGTGTGGGGAGTTTCAGAAGCTCCTCAGGCATGTTATGTGAAGTCAAGTTGGGGGATCACCAGCCATAAGCTTCTTAGGTTGGGTCTTCCGCACCCGCTGGCTTGCTCTTGTTACCCTTCCCACACTGCTAGAATGTATTTGTTGAAGTCTCTCTCCTGGATGTCAGGGAGCACTCATGCATTATTCATTTTAATGAAGATGCTACTGAGCAGGTATTAAGGGCTGAGGGATGCACCAGGCACTTTGCATAAGTTGGCTCATTTATTCCTTTCCACAGCACAGGGCCGCTGTGTGGTCCCAGCATGCGGCACTCTGCCCGGCACATGGCACACTGTTCATAACTGTTTCCCAGACTAAAAGAGATGGCATACTAATGCCAGCAGAGTAGTGGACATTTGGAGTCTCTCCAACATCCATCTCACCTCAGCCCTCTCGTGGCGGCAGCTCAGAGGTTGTGGGAAGTTGACTTGAATCCCAGGGATGGATTCTCCTTAGTTACAGCTAATCAGGTTTTCCTGTTGTCCTCACTCCAGTGACTGAGTCAGGTGTTAACTTCAGACGAAGGTCATCAGTGCCTGCGTCCACTAAGCCACAGAGGTGGGCCTCGGAGTGATCATGAGACCAAATTTAGGCCAATGAGATGAGAGGAGAAATTAACTGGCAGCCTTTGGGAAAAGGGCCTCCATTTTCTCTCCAGAAAGTTTCTAGAACCTACTCTGACTCTCTTCCCTGGAAGTTATTATGTCAAGGAAGGCTTAGAGCTGCAGCAGCCATCTTGTAGGCAGACCAGGGCCAACCAACGGGACGCATGAAGGAGGCCAGAGCTGAGAGAGTCCTAGTGGAGGAGGAGCTCCTCACTGCTCTGATGCAGCACATCCTCAGCCGTGGGAGCCCATCACCCATCTTGATGATTTAAGCCATGTTGACCCACACTTGTTCCCTGCCCCCCAAAACATTGTCACTTTAGAAATGAAAGGAGAAGGTTCTATTGAAGTCCTTGGTCCATGGTGAACTCTGAAGGTTGCCTTTGAGGAATGTCCTGACGTGGCAATGACCTGAGAGTGAGGGGAACCTATCTCGAGCCTTCTAGTAAGGTATCCCTCAGTGCCCTTAGCACGTTCCTGCCCCAGCACAGGGGCCCTTGTGTTGGCCTGCAGAGAGAAGGGTGTGGGCGTGGCTATGCATGGCCAGGCTGCCACTCTCCAGGGCATTCAGATGGCCATCGCTCCCCTGCTTTGTCCACCCCATGTCCCCTTAGCATGGCAGATGCAACAGCTATCATTTACTGGGTATGCACTACGTCTCCAGCAGTGCCAAGTCCTCCACATACATCATCTGGGGAGGGAGCTGCTTATTCTGTAGTTACAGCTGAGCAAACTCAGACTGAGAGAGAGGTAAGCAGCCCAAGGCCACATGAGTAGGAAGTGGTGAAATGTGGGCCCCCTGGGCGTGCATACATTCAGCCATGCACGGGGCCAGCTGGGCAATCCAGCTCCGGCCAGGGCGAGGAGCCCTCTGTGGTCTGTCATCTAGCCCCCTCAAGGGCTCACTCTGCAACTCCACATTTAAAGACCAAACATCACGACTCTCATGGATGCCAAGACATTTTCCTACATACCATTTTCTCTCCACAAAACATTCATGTTCTGTACTTTCTGATTCAAGGATCCCATATCGGTGAGGTACTCTATTTATTAGTGATGCAGCTCTAGGAAATTGATTCAATTAGCACTTTGCAATAGGAGCCCAGCATAAAATTTGAAATATATTTGCACTCAGGGGCAGCTGTGATACAGGATTTAAAAAATAATAGATACATCGAAAATCTCTTTCTTTTTAATATCTGGGGTGTCTTTATAAACCACATGGCTCCTCTATTAACCTTTAGACACAAACACGCTCATGAATTATTTTAAGAAAAAAATTTAACCTGATTTCGTACGCAAACTTTCTCTACATGTTGCGAATGTGATCTTGGGTTCCCGGGGATAGATCTGCACACGTTTCTAAAGTGTTTGCTGAAATCCCAGCCTTCTGTTAGATTCATCTAATTATAAGATATAGACCATGCTCTCTAGGAACTTATATTTAGTTGGGAGAATAAAGTATAGACTCTGGGAAAATAAAAATATAAGAGTAAATTACCAATGCAATAGATGATCTAAGACAGGGCATGGTTGATTCCAAACAAATGATTGACTGACGAGGCATCCAACAGATCAGAGCAGAAATATTACAGCTATTATCTCTGAGGTCCTTAAAGCATGGTGAGTTCTTTCACATATAATTTCATTTAATACTTAAGTGGCAGGATAGTATGTTTGAGACCTTAGCCTCTATTCTTTTGATCTTTCCCAAGGATTTCTCCCATCTTACCCTCTCTTTAGACATATATCTGGCTGGTGCTCATTGCCACGGGGAGGGTTGTGACAAGAAGAGCAGATGGGGCTTAAAGCTTAGTTTCTTCCCCAGTTTTGTTTCCAGAAGTCTAAACCCTAGGAGGGTGGGAAAGATCTGGGTATGGATTCACATTTGGGGAAGAGTAGAAGAAGAAAATCTGGCTTACTGCAGAAGAGAAAATGTTACCCTTGACTAGGAGGGGGGCTGGCAGGGAAGTAGTGGAAGGGGTAAAGCACAGGGGTGCAGAGTGAGCCCCTGAAGCTGGCCACCTGGGTCAAGCCTTGGCTGGGGAGCGTGACGCGGGAGGGGATGCTGCCCTGTCGCATCTAGACAGTTAGGTAGATGGACTGCAGAGAGAGCACGAGAAGCAAAGAAGATATTTTTGTGCCCCTAAGTAAGATAAGGAAATCGTGAGAGAGCTGCTAGCCCCGAGAATCCATTAGTGACAGGACTGAAGAGGTGAGTGCCGTTTCCATGAACATCTGCACAGGATGACGCCTGGAGAACCCTCCCCCCTAACACCCTAGCCCCACAGAAATAGCCCTGAAATCAGCTGGCACCAGGGAAGAGGAACTATTTCCAATTTGCCAAGGTTAAATCTCCCCCACTCAGATGGAAGAGGGGTTCCAAACGAAAGTAAGATGGGTATGGAAAAAATAATTTCTCTTTGTGAATTCAGATTCCTACGCACTAAACTTCTAACTCTTTTTCCAGACGATGTTTTCAGAGTTCAATACCTTGCCCATGGCTACACAGTGAGAAATTAGTGAAGCCCAGACTCAGACTCAGGTCTGCCTCGTTTGCAAGGGCTTGACCTGCACGCCACCTGACAGATGGGCCCGGTGGGTTCAAAGAGGATTCCTTGAAGGATGTAATAATTGGGTTGCTTCATGAGATGGGGATAGGTTGGGACTGACACAGCGCTGGGGGAGAATGCCCAATTATACTGGGTTCTGTGGACACAGAAGGGCTTCAGCAGCAATTACGCTGAGCTAGAATTTGCACTGGGACCGAATTCCCCTGTGACTTTCCTTCAACTGAGAGGTGGGGCCAACCTACCTCAATAGCTTTTGAACCCTTCCCTCTAAGTCTAAGTAGAAGATCTGCGTGGTGGGAGGGGGCTGTCTCCCCTCTGCAGTGTGTGTGGGACGCTGCCGCTCCTTCCCCTCCCGCTGTCAGTGCCACAGCTGTTTAGTCTGAGAAATACTCGGAGTCGAGTGGGTGCTGCGAGTCCTCTTGCCTGAGCTGAAGGCTGTTCCGTGCCTGGCTTGTTGATGGGGACGCCCCTCAATGAACACAATTTCATGGATGGCTGGGTTTCCATTTTGAGCAATGCAAATGGTGAGACCATCTGAAATCTTGCTTTCCCTCATTTCCTCTTTTCTGTGATGGAGACACCCAGGGAACGCAAAGGCTAAGTGAAGTGTGTAACAGACCGCCGTGCTGGAGCTTCAGAACTGTCCGCATGGCCCCGGGGCTACAGCGGACTTGCGGAGACAGAGGTCTGCAGTTGCAGCTGACCACGACCATTCTCGGCAGGCTTTCTCAACCCTTTCCATGTCTACGTATCCATCTCCCCAGCCCTTCCAGCAGATGTCTCCCACATGGCATGTTCTAGGCCGCAAACTGTATGACCATAGATGACCCCAGAAATCACCTCTGTGGGGCCAGGGACCTGAGTTCATGGAGTTGGAAGGGCCCTCACATACCATCCAGGAGATTCCCTTCATTCTCAAGATGAAGAACTGAGGACTATGGAGGCAAGACATTTTTCAAAGGCTCAGAGAAGTAGGGAGGGTCTGGAATCCTCTTCTTCTAGCTCCAAACTCAACTCTCCCTATACTGAACCATGAAGGGCCTTTAGCTACCTTTAGGCCTCAGCTTGACTTTGCCCAATCTGGGGGAAAAAGTGCCCTGGGAGTTCACTGAAGTGATTTGACTCCAGATTCCAGAATATATGCAATATCATTGGTCCATTGTCTCTAGAAGCAGAGGTGGTATAGTAGGTGCAAGGAAGGGTCAGGGTTCTGGTGGCAGAGACTCGGGTACAAATCTGGGCTCTGTGTGGCCCTTAGCAAGGCACTTTTCTCCCCTCTCAGTTTTCTCATCTGCAGAGAGGGATCCCATTCCTATCTAGGCAACAAGGTTGTAAAGGGGAAGGCACGTGCTTAGCCCCCCACAGTGTAGGAACTCGAAAATGGAGGAACTCGAAAACAACTAGCTAGTTGTCTGGGCAGCACGAATCAAGGGACTGAGACATGAGATTCTGTGAAGTGAGTTTTCTCTATCTTTCCCTTCAGCTGCTTTTTCCCCACCATCCCCTCGGGTGTATCTCTCAGAGAAGCTAAAACAATACTGTTTTTGCTCCAACATCCTTGCCAATTAGTATCATCTTCAGAATGAGATACAAAGTTAGAATTATGACTCAGTTATACCATGTTTCCAGACATGAATTTTAAAGCACACTTCATCCATGTCTTCTTTAAACTAATACACCCTCATGTCAAATTAACTCCAGGGCCTAGAACAATATTTTCTTGATTTTTGATATGGTTAACACTAAGAGACACCTTGTTAGTCACTCCTGTGTGTGCGACCACAAACCACACATCTTTGTCAAAACAGCTTCAAAAATAAGATGTAATTCAACAGATGTCAGCTATTGACCTTGTGTTCTGAAACACTGGACTAGGGAGCAAGGCGAGGCGGGTGGGATCTAGGCGAGCAATCCTTGCCTTCTGTGAACGCATAGCCTGGCAGAGATGGGGGCCTGCACCAGCGACTCCAACAGGGTATCTCCCGAAGAGCGCCCCAAGAACACCGTTTCACAAAGAGTTCCACAGCGAAACAGGACTGAGAAACAGGGTTAAGTAAATATCAAACAGACTACTTGATCGGTGGGCTTTTGAGAGCTTTTAATAAGCTCACGAGCACTGTGACTCTCCACCGTGGGGGTTTGGGGATAATTGATGCAGTTTCCCAAACTTGACCGTGGCCTCCTTGTAGAAGGGGAATCCTATGGGGCTGGAGCTTCCCGAAGCCCCCCCCCCCCCCCCCCCCCCCCAGCCCTGGGGAAATGTGCACCTGAATCTAAGGCAGTCTATGTCAGGACATGCCTCTTTCTTCCAGCAGCGGAGACCCTAGGGATGGAGAATAATTTCAACACAGACTTTATTAAGAGAACTTGTACTAAATTAGACCAAGCTGATTAAGTGAAGGCATGTACTCCAAGTCCCTGCACTAATTTTAGTGTCTGGCGACAAGATGACCTGGAAACGTGCACCAGATCTCAGGACCACATGAGGCTCTAATTCCCTTCTGTTGGAAGATGACATGCTATTGATTATTGAAACTCTCAGGGTTATTTCTGCCTTTTTAGCCCACTTTTGACCATTCCTGTTTTTCACCGTGACCCCTCCCAAAAGCCACAGAGTCTCTGTCCCTTAATAAGAGGTTCAACTTTTTAGAACCATCCCTTTCTCTACCTCCTGTGGCTTTATTTGTTAAGTGGGGGTAGGACTCAGCAAAAGCAGGAGCAAGGGTAGAAAAGTCTCCTCATCTGAGATGAGGACAGTGTTCTAGTCAGGAGCAGGCAAAGCTGGGTGCTCTAAGGAAGGTCCAGAGCGGGGAGGAGAGTCCCCGGCAGCAGTAGGGATGAGGTGGTTGCTGGGGACAGGTGACTGGTAGGGAAGACTGTGGTGAGATCTAGCAAGCGTAGGTGAGGATTAGGGAGGGAGCAAGATGGTGGCTTCTTGGTGGCATGCCAAGAGTCGTGTTCCTGATTAGCCACTTTGGTGCCACACACAGAGATGCCTCAGTTGTGGTGTCAGAGGAGAGACGGCCCAGAATTCCATCTGCTGGGGCATCGCCCTGAAACTCCGGGGCTCCCGAAGGCCCTGGTCTGACTAGTCAGCAGCCTTGCTCCCAGAGATGCTGGGTTCCAGTCCCTGTGGGGGGCAGTTTAGAGGTCCAGGGGCAAAGTGGGTGTGAGTATACAACTTTCATAATCCATCAGTAGAACTGGAAGTTTCATTGTTAGAAATGGATGAGTAGGACATCTAAGGAAAAGGGCAAATTAATTCATCTTTTAAATGATCTTCTCCCCTGACAAGACCCAGAGAGAGACAAGGAACCTGCAATTTACCTCAAGGCAGCAGTTTCTGAGTTGGCACACACGGAGCTTGGCCCTGAGAGGGCATGAGAGCATCCTGAGAGCACAGAAGTGAAGGCAGGCAATGTGCAAAGGCCCCGGAGGGCAAGAGGACCCTCCTGCCATGCGAGGGCTATCCTCTCTGCAAAAGCCTTTCTCTACAATTAAGATACCTGCTGGGGGCTACACTGGCAACATTTCTTAAGTGTAAATGAAGTCTCTTTTTTTTCTTAATTACTGGAGAAACTACCAATGAAAAAGACGTTGCATTGATGACTTTGGCTTTCAGATTCACTAACAGGGTACAGCAGGCTAATTGGGGCTGGAGCCTGGGCCCCGGAGCATCCAACAAGCCGCTGCTATCAAATTATTCTCTATCCGAATTGTGAAACCCCAACTGGAAATTTCACAAATGGGAACTTGTTTTCTTGCCAGCCTCAGAAGCACCTCAAAAGCTCCCCACAATTGCAGGCCCAGAGGCAATTAGAGCCTCACCCAGATGGCTTAGAATCTGCATGTAAGCAGACTTTGGAAAGTTAGCAACGTGCCAGATACAGGCTGCACCATGGGCTGTGAATTTCCCAGTACCGCATCCTGCGGAAAGATCTTATGACATCTTCTTCCAAGACAAAGCATGACTCCAAGGAGGATGTAAGTCTTGATACGAATCCAAGTGCCTTCACGAGGCAGTCTGGCATCTTACTGTCACAATGGGTTGCAACTCCTCTCCTAGGCTCTTCTGCTGCTGTCCCTGTCTTGGCACCTCCCAGTGACACTGCAACATTCCCCTGCCTCTGTGAAGCTTCCTTATCTTCCTGTTGAACTCTTACCTATCCTAGAGAGCCCAAGTTTCAACCTTCTTAAGGACTGTCTCCTGTACTGACATTTACCAGCATGTCATCTTTCCTCTCGGGGAAGATACCCAAATCTTCATAGCCAGAAAGACTGCGTGATCAGGGTCCTGCCTACACCACAAGGGCTGTGTTCCAGTACTTGTCTTCTGACTGGCTATTTTCCCGTCTCACTGACCTTTCCTCTGGCCTGCCGATGGACCTGGGAGAGCAGGGTCTGTGGGGGCGGGTTCATCCTGGGGAAGGGGAGAAATGCCGGTGCACCCAACCTGCAGACGGCCTGCTGCGGGGGGCTTAGGTGCAAGGAGCAGAGAAGGGATGGAGGAGGCGACCAGCAGATGTTTTCCAATTTTATTCAAGCGAAACATGCCAACCATGCGCCATGTTCCTGTCACCTCTTCCTTACAGCGACAAGGGAGGTATTAGCCTGGTTTTATAGGTGGGAAGGTAGTTGTTCTGGGAAGTTGAAGATCCTGCTGAGTCCATACAGCTAGGACGTGGCAGGATGGGGGTTGGACTCACATTCAACATTTTCTGACTTGAAAGCCTAAGCTCTTGTTCCTTGTTCTGTGGAGGGTCACTTAAGGGAGTAGACGGCAAGGGGTCAGCAAGTGGAATGCAGGGTTGCTGTGCGTTTCTGACTCAACAGAGGTGTCAGAAGGTCTACACCTCAGTTCCAGCATTTTCCCAAACACATAATTACATCAACAAAATGATCAACCCACCACAATGCAGAGAAAACAGGCTCTGAAGACTTGGGGTCAGGCAGGTTTGACGGGTGACCTAGGGTCAGCTACTTCACCTCTGAAAGCCTCACATTCTTTATCTACAAGTTGGGACTCCTGGCTCTTTCTCACAGGACTATAAATACCCAGGTATGTCAAGGGCCTCCCTGCAGCACTAGCTCTTAAAGCTCCACCGAGGAAATGACATCAGGCACTTCTCACATTTAATTGGCCAAAGCAAGTCATGTGGCCACACTTCCAGCATCCCTCTGGGAAGGGGGCAGAAATACTCGGTCATGAACACCCTTGGTTGCACTTTCTCCCACATGCTTTTAAACTAAACCTACCCTTTGATTTAATGTTTGAAAAGCATTTTTGTGAAATAGCTTTTAAATAAATTGTGATCAGATATAATATTCGTCTTGCTATTTATGGAGAGATGACACCAACTTTAGATGTGGCCTAGGAGAATATTGAGAAGGAAACAACTCCCCAAAAATAAAGTTGGGAGAACCCTCCTCACCTTAGGGGAGGGGCCCTTATAACATCTGTCCAGAGGGATTTCAGAATTGCTAGTAACTGAAGACTGTTGTGTTTCTATAATTCTTCCTCTTACTTGGTGGAAATTTTTTGGGGGGGTTATTCTGCCTTTTCCCAGTGTTCCACTGTTGCATTATGTGTGTGTGTGTGTGGGGGGGGATGATGGTTGTGGTGACAGCAAATATTTCTTCCTATTAGTGTACTGGTCTCCAGATTGAGTGCAGTTACATCTGGTCCTAAGGAAGAGAACCACCTATGCCTCTCAGCCTGATGGAGAGATCATCAGGAATCACTTGGAGAATCTGGACATTGAGCTTGGAGCCAGTAACAGGTGGAATTTTGGGTTGCCTCATTTAGGAAGGATGTTTGTGTTTTTTATGTGGGAAGGACAGTCAAATATCTGTTGAATAAGTGGATAGCCCATAGTACTCATTAGTATTATTCATAAAATATTTTGTTTTTCTTCCAGATGCATTGTAGAGTTTTACTCCCTTTCCTTCTAGGAGTTAGGTATGAACGTCTGAATTGCTCTGCCTGATCAAATGTGAGTGAAAATGATCGGTGTCACTCGTTGGTGAGAGCTCTAACAGCTCGTGCACAGTTCATCATGTTTTCTTTCTTTTCCTTCTTTCCCAGCACAAAGCAACATGGCCGCTCTGTCTGCTTGGGTCCTAGACTGAGGAAAAAGCAGAGAAGAGCCCCCAGAAATCTGCAGTGAGTATAAACTGAGAATTATCTTAAGTACCTGAGAACTGGGGCTTGATTGTCACTGCAGCACAGCTTAGTCTATGTAACTGATTCAAAGAGGTCATCTTAATTCTTTATAAAAGTACTTTTTATTTTGGTGGGACTGTTTCTCCACCCAGAGGACAGGCAGTGGGGCCCCAGTGGTTATGACTGGCCTTATAGAGGTGGGAGCAGGTTTCCATTGCAGGCTGGGTGGACAGGGATCCCAGTGTGGTCTCTGAGGGCCTCTAAGGGAAGAGTCATGGTGAGGTTCATAGTGAGGGTATCACTGGATGGGTGGCATCCAGGCTATGTCCCAAAATATCCCCAGGCTGGCTGTGGTGTCTGGCTAGGGCACTCTGGCCCAACCGTGTCCCATGACTAATAATTCCTCTGCCATCTCTGGATCAGTGGCTTGCTACACTAATAAGTTTCATGGTCTCTCACTAGATGACAGTCTCTCTTTTCTGAATTCCTGGGGAATTCTGCAATACTGATAAAGTTCTTACCAAGTTCTACTGACATGTCCATTGAAATTTTTAGTATCAGAGGTCAAGTTGGTCACCATGAGGTTGGGTCATCTCAGAGTAGTAATTTGTGTATTTGGGGGAGCCTTTTTCTTCCCCCTTGTGTTTGCATTGGTATTTCAAAGCATTCTGCCTTTTAATGGAGCAAAAGCAAAGACTCCAATGGAACTGAGTGAAGGACAGAAAGGTTAAATGTATGTTCAGAGAGCTGGTTTTCCTGCTTGCAAAGAGGAGATTAGTTTTCCAGTTGGGGACTGGAGGAGAGGCAGCAGCAAAGGAACTGAGAAGGGAGCAGAGACCTTTTAATGGAAAGCCAACAAGGAGCCTCTGTCCTTAGTAAGTGAGTAAGGGTCTCAGAGCTGATCTGAACTTGACAATGGCCTCAATGACCTCGGGCCTGTAGACAATCCCCCACCCCCCACAGCCCTACATATTTTTAAGCTCCCAGAGCAGAGGGTTGGGGTCTTGGACAACTTGTGTGGGGATAAAGGGAGATCCTTGGCTATGGATTAGCACTCAACAGAATCAAATGGAAATTTTGATATGGGATCCTACATTCAGCCTTTTCTCTACACAGCCCCAGTTTGAAATCAGAGAAGGTTCCAGAACAGTAAAAGGCGCTAACAACTCAGTGGCAACCATGAAACTATTCATGTTGATCTAAAATCAAAATCTGATCTCAAGTCAAGTGCTTTATTATTACAAAAGTCTGGATTAATCCTTATTTTTATAGGTCCTGTTTTATTAGTAAGGAGTAGTAAATTTTCTAGGCTAATTCTCACATCACTTGTTTTTCCCTTTTCTCTCTCAGTACCTTTCATGGGCTACACACAGATAGGCCAGGGAGAAGGGTTTGATGCAGTTACCTTGCCAACAAGCGCCGACTGTAAGTTGCATGGCTATGTGAGATGGATGAATGGGCCAATCGTTGGTCACCAGATAGGGTTCATACGTTGCTCCATCCATGTATAAAGTAACTACAGGAAACTCCACATTGATGACGTAGTAATGCCATTCTTTGTCACATATCTAAAGAAAAGAAAGAGAAGCAACCCTTAAAATTGAATATGCAATGAAACATCAAACAGGCTTTTATTCTAATTATGAAAGGGGGAGAAGACATTTTTGGGTCAAAAGTTTTTATTGCAAAGAACTCAATGCACATAATGGTTGCTGTAACTGAGCTGAGAAAAGTTCACGTTGAACTTGATGGGGCACACTGTAGGGTAGAGGAACACCAGAGGATCCAATCATCAGACAAGTATTTGAGCACAGGCAGAGTATCTTGGTCACATAATTAACAGCTGTTGAGCCTGGCAGGGTCTTAGTGAACAGGGTGGGTGATCGTTTAAATTTGCTTTGTATAAAATTTTTCCTAGTTCTTTAGTAGAGAAAAAAGTTAAATTGAAATTATTTTCCTAAGCTTGGGTAAAGATACTAGACTTAAAGTAGAAATGAAGGTGGGAATAGAGAAGGGGAGGAGGAAGGGAATGGAAAGATGAAAATGGGAGAGAATTAGGGGCTAGAAAGGAGCAAGAGAGAAGGTGAAGAACAGAGGACAAGGAAAGAGGATGGAATGCAGAAGAGTAGGAACCCCTGATGCCTTTGTCTCTAGGGGCAACCAAGGAGTAACCTCATGGCCCTTTCAACTCGAGCAAAATACATTCTGAGAAAGAGTCTTCCCAAGGGGACTCATGTGCATCCTACTTTGGAGGTCGTGGGGAGGCAGAGAATGAGTATAAATGGTTCTCCTGGCCTGCACAGGTGCAAAGCACTCTTACACTTAGAGGCCTCTCCCAACTTTTGTGCTCAAGATTCCTGGTCTTAGGGCTGGTAACCCAAACCCAACTTTAATTGTTGGGTAGTGACACTGGGGACTAGAGTGGAGTTATGATCCCTGACCTCAAGGAGCTGAACTCCTACAGCATGGTCCAAAATGGAAACCAAGACAAAATAGAAACCAAGTGGGCCTTGGGAAGGAAGATAGGAAGGTGGCCAAGCTGAAGAATGGTGCCCCTTTTCTCAGCCCTTGAGCCAGTGTCCTGGGAGTCATGTTCGACCTTCTTCACACCTCCTCTCCCTCAAATCCTTCTTCACCCTGTGGAGCCCACCTCTGAAATATCTCTCATCTGCATCCTCATCTCCATTGGCCCCTCGTCTGTGTCAGTGGAGACAGATGAGTTCTGCATGAAGGTGACCCTAAGGTGAGGGCATCAGAGCCCTCCCTACATCCAATTCTGGATTAAATGTGCTGTTTCTCATGAATAGATAACATCAACAGGGATGCTAAATGATCTTTTCCTTTTCATTTTGGTATAGGAATTTTCCCCTTAATGTTCTTTTTATATTGTCCTGTCTCATGTCTCAGAAAATTGCTCCTTTTGAAGCCCATTAGCCTGATAAAGCCTGATGAATATTTTAGGGGCCCTTGGAAGGTAATCAGTAGGTGTCTAAGCAAGTATTTCCCAAATCCTCTTACACCCCATTGCACATACAGCTCAGGACTTGCTTCTGAGGTCCTAACCAAGTTTACATCCCTCTGGCTACATGCCTGAGACCAGATGCTGGGCTGGGGCAGGCTCTTGGGCTGACCCAGTGGTGTGGGAGTGGTACAAAGGAAGACCTGGAGACAGAGTCTAGTGGTAGTAGAAGAGTGGGGAACTAAGAAGGAGGCATCAAACCCAAGCAGACCCATCCAATGCGCCTTGGACTTGAAGTCTGCCATCAAGAACAGGCAGGCAGCACATTCCAGAACCTGGAAGATGGCTCACATCCTGGGGATGGTCTCTGAGGCATGGAGAAATCTCTGGCCAGTCACAGGGTGGGCTAGGAGTGGGTGGCAATGCCGTGACCCTGACTGCACCCTATGCCCTTTGTAATGTAGACAGAGCGAGAGAGTCAACCAGGCAGCGCTGGGCAGCTCCCCTGTCCTGGTCTCCATACCACCCTCTGTGCCACCATCCTCTCAGGCGTGGCTGCCATCTTGAATCTGTGTGCTGGTCGACTCTACAGGACGCCACACCTGCTGACTCTGGGCAGAGAATGAGGCTCTGGCTTGCTTCCTCTCACAACACTTAAGATATTTTTGTAGGGCCCTTCAAAAAATTCCGAGGAAGAAATAAAATCATCCATGACTAATAGTAGCTGTGATGCCTCTTAACATGGCAATCTTTTCCTAGGTGCCCCCCACCAAAGGTTTTCTGAAATATGCTTCATGACCAGCAGCTGCCAGGATGCCCTGCATAAAAACAGTGACCCTGTATACTGAGCCTAACTTTTTTTCCCATTTCATTTGCATATCGACGGCTTCCAGTAGCCTCAAAGTTTATGCCTATAATAACTTTCTAACCTTGCTGGAAAATGAAACTTTTCTATTTATAGCATTCCTATAAGCATCCTGTGAAACAACCATGGGGGAAGGTCAATTTGGATCACACTGGGTCTACAATTTGAGAGTTTGCTAGATTCATTTAATGTCAGCATTAAAATGCCTTTACCAACTTCAGTTTTGAAGGCTGTATAGTATGGTCTACTAAACTATGTTTAAATATTCCCTTATTATCAGGTATTAATTATGTAACAATATAAAAGGTACTGTAACATTATGCTGTATTTCTTTATGAATAAATATTTGTCTGCAATTTTGATTGTATCTTTGGGAACCATTCATGGAAGTAGAATTATTGGGCCAAAGGTCGAAGTTTTATTTATTTATTTATTTATTCATTTATTTATTTATTCATTCATTCATTCATTCATTTGACAGAGAGAGAACCAGAGAGCCCAAGCAGAGGGGAGGGAATGGCAGAGGGAGAAGGAGAAGCAGGCTCCGTGCTAAGCAGGGAGCCCTATGCGGGGCTTGATCCCAGGACCCTAGGATCATGATCTGATGCCTAACCATCTGAACCACCCAGGTGCCCAGGCTGAACGTATTTGAAGGCTCCTGACACACACTGTCAGGTTTTATTTTGTTGTTGTTTTCTTTTTCCCTGTAAAATTTGTGCCTCTTTATTCTCTTGCCCACAGACTTTAAGAATGCTCATGGGTTGTACTCTTACCACATTGATTATTAATGAAATACATACTCCTGGCAATTTGAAAGGGATACATTTTATCTCCTTTTAATATAGTTCATAAAAGTTGGCAAGATTTTTATCCCCTAGGGTCCAAAGAAAGGGCCTTGTGGGAGGGGAGCCACCTGAGCAAGGACTCCCAGGCAGGAATACTGGCAGCCTCATCAGGTAGCTCCTGGTTGGGGCATCTCAAGAGGCTTGTAGCTCAGAATAGGTTTATGCTGGCAGACTTCTTGCACCAAGTAATCTATGAAGGCGGCTAAGGGAAATGCCTAGTTAGGGTTTCACTAATGTGGATCTATGATTGGGAATAGACCCACATTAGCCCTCTGCTAGAATTGGAGGGACAAACTGTAATTGAAAAATGATCAAGCCAGGAGGCTGCAAAAAATAAATGTGTCAGTGCAATGGCTCAACCATGAAAGAAGGAAATTAGGCAAAGTGACCTTTCCCGTGGAGGGGCGGGGAGAGAAGAACTTTAATTCCTGCCTGTTCATGAATCATTGGCAGACACAGTTGGCACCAGGCATGCCTAGTGCCATCCCCTGAGGTGATGCTCAGGGCCTCTGCTGAGCAGCTACAGCAGCTGTTTAGCTGGCAAGTGACCCAGAGACCCCCGGCCCAGGGACGCGTGCTGAGCAGGGACAATGCCAAACGGGGCCTGAGTTGGGGGTAGCCTGATACTGCAGGGTGAGTCAGGAGCCATGGAAGCCTTCCATGAGAGGGGAGGTAGAAGTCAGGCTGCTGACTGGTTGGCTGGTCCAAATAGCCTTTAAAGTGTCAGCTCCTAGCACATAACAGGTGGGAGGGAAACGTATCTCACATCGAATAGCTGCATTCAAAATACCCGGTTTCCTAGAAAAGCCAGCTCTGAACTTGCAGTGTGGCCCTTTAAAGGATACCTACTCTGAGAGGTGGGAAGAAGTGCAGACTCACAGAGCCAGTGGTCAGGTCAGGATGAGGCTGGGACATGAGGCCACGGGAACAGATTTGGAAGTGAGGCCGCAGGACCTGGGCTGCTCTCACCCTGCTGGCACTGGAGTAAGGGGTGTGGGGCAGGAGGAGGAGGATGGTAGTCATAACAACAATCAGTCTTGGAACGTGCTTCTCTACCCTTTTTGCTATGGGACCCTCCCACAACCCTCTGCAGGAGGAGGGCTGGTCTGGTGTCCGGCACCTTTAGAAGATAAAGCAGAGAAATGACATAGTGTCTGATCTCAAGGAGTGTATGTCGGGAGTCTGATGTCATGTGGATCCCACTTGGCTTCCACATCTGGCCTCTTGTGTGTCTGTTCCATGCACAACCAGTGACTCAGCTTTGCACACTCACTGCCAAATCAGGGTCTGGAGCAGACCTTATCTCCTGTGATGGATTTGCATGTCAGATTGCCCCCGTGTGCTACGGGCACTCACACTCACGTCCAACATGGAGCCCAACACCTCCCCCACTCCAGCTCCCCACCCCCCAGGTCCTTTGTCCCTGCCTCAGCAAGTGCTCCTCCTCGGCTCTGTTGGCCTGACAGCCTGGCCAGAACCCTGAGCGTGGCTTTAGGCTCCCCTTTTTCTTTACCCCCCTCCAGCCAGTGTGCTGCCAAGTCCGGACAACGTCCCTCTCCTCCATTCTCATCCTTTGACCCTCACTCCCACTCAGAATTTCCAATGTGTACTTGATGGGGGAGGTTGAGGAGGTGTGTTCCCATAAGCCAGTGCAAGACAAAAAACACCCGAGCCAGGGGAGGGGCCCATCTGTGGCAGGGGGGTGGCGAGAAAGCTCTGGCGAGTGTGGGGAGTGTGGGTGGGGCTGAGCCGGCAGCTTGCCAGTGACAGGCTCTGCTGGGGGCAGCCACAGAGACGCAGGCAGCAAAGGGGGGCTCCCAGGGGGCAGTGTGCAGGCCAGGCGGGTAGGGGATGGGCCAGGTGTCACACCTGCCTTAGGAACTTCTGGGCAATCATGTTCTGGACTTTGGGAGAATACCTTAACCTTTAAAATCCTGACTCCTTCCCTGTAAAGGGAGGGTGATGAGAGTACCTATACCATAGGGTTATTGTGTGACTTGAGCTAAAATAAAGCTTCCATGGTGCTGGGCACACATTTTCCACCTGAGCAGATAGGAAAACCCCTTTCCTTTTCCAAATAGATTGAGATGCTGCATAAAATAAAGCAACAATGACAACAAAATAAAACAGAAATAAGAGAGTTAGAAAGAGAAGTCCTTAGGTATGAAAAGCTGCCCCTGAGTGTTGAGAGTGAATGGCTGCCGAGGGGCTGGGGCTTACCCCTTCAGCGGTGGTTCAAAGCCACTGGGAGAGAGGAACGGACACTCAGGTCCCCCACACAGAGAACTCGAGGCTGACAGTGCTGCATAAAGCCCTAAAGCCCGCAGCTGCAGAGGGACTGTCTGAAGCCCGCGTCCTAGGGCAATGGGAGGCAGGGAGGAAGCCAGACAAGGGTTCTGGAACAAGTCACCTCCTAGAGGTCAGACACCCCCAGGACCGCTCTAGGCACGTGCATCAGCTCCACAGGTACACAGCCCAGCCAGTGCAGAAAGCCAGAACTCAGAAATGAACTTAACAACATATCCACCAAATCTTTAGGCCCTCCAAAAAGACATCCTCAAAATCCAGTGACAGAGATGAGCCCATCACCTGCCTAGGGCTTGGGCAAGGCAATTCCTGCCCGCTATGAGCTCAGAGTTAAAATTTACTAAACAAAGAGGAGGCGATCCTTTGTGTGTGAGAGAAAAAGCAGACAAAACCAATGATCAAAAACCCATGTTTCCGGAACCACAGAAAACGGAGCTATTAGATAGGAAACAGGGGAAGGCAGGTTTGAAAAAGAATCAAAGAAAAATTCCAGAAATAAAAGACACAGTTATTGAACTAAAAATATATCAAGAACACTGGCAGTGGAATTGGCGAATTGGGTGATAGATGAGATTAGAGAAAAATGAGAATTTGATGAAGCAATGAAGAGGTATGGACTCTATGGAGGATCCCAGGACACATTCCAGCAGAGAGCCTCACAGATGTGGGGGGACAGAGGGGACAGCAGGGATGGGGCTCCAGAGGACCTCCAGTGCCGCCAAGGGGTGTGCTACCTTACTGGAGTGCCTTGCCTTCTAGAAGGCCATTCTTCCACAGCCTCTCATGTGTTAAATCAGAGGACAGTGGACACAGAGCTTCACATCCCCTGTCCCCCAGGGCATATTTGAAGGGTAGGTAGAAACTGAACCTCCTTTCCTGAAATGGACAACAACTGAACCAGGAGAGTTGAAACCATGCAAATCAGGTTCACACAGGGAACTCACAAGCCCCTCTGGCCTCAGGTCGCTGTTTTGGAACATGTGGAAAGATGCGGTTTGGGTTGGTGCCAAGACCAACCTCACACCAAAGTGAAGATGCCGCTCTTATTTGCAAATCTCTCTAAGATCTTCCCAGGAGCACGCCTGCACTTGCGAACTAGCCGGGAGAAATGAAGCGTGTTGTCGCGGACGGTGAAGAGGACAGCCCTGAAAGCACCTGCCAGGCCTTCTGTCAGGGAACAACTGTTGACAGAGCAGCAGAGCCCAGGGGAACAGGAGACAGGAAAGATAGCTTGTGTTGAAGAGACTACCCTATTTGCAGTTTGCTTGAGCAACATTTGGGAAAATCCCCAAAACAAGCCCGAGAAACTGTCCTTGCCATTTGTGGTCGCACCATGTAAATCCAGACTTGCGTGCGCCCAGGATTCTGACTCTTCCACGGGGAGAGGAAACACACCCACTGTGCACCGAAGAATGGCTGGGAACCTGGCAGCAAGCTGTGTTTTTGCCTGGGTAATCAGCTTCTTGGACCAGTTGCTTATGCTTTCCCACTTCAACAATGCCTTTAAACAATGCAAACCAGATCTCCCTTCCCCACCCTGGGAGGACACCCTGGGAGGATCCCTTAACTTCCAGCTCTTACGGATGGTCTCATTTTCATGTATTAAATCTGCACTTCAGTTAGTCTCTCATGCAAGCCAAAGCTGCTTTCTCCAGCTGGGGTCTGATCTGTCAATTCTGCAAAGCCCCAGGGAAGTGGTAGGGTTGGCAGGTTAATGTGGATGTTGGGGCAGCAAATCTGTCCTCAATGAAGTGGGGATTCTGCATTCTGAGAGCCAGCTCTCTCACAGGAGTGAGGAAGAGGACTGGGATCAGCCAGGGGACATGGGGCCCCTCCCACGCCATCACTCAGGAAAGTGTGACCCTCTCAGTCTTCTTTCCCAACGGGGTGACTTGTAAAACAGTCCTGCGGGATGTATCATGAACAATGGTGTCAGGGTCATAATTGAAAAACTTCATTTTGTGCTGTTAAACAGGTTTCTTCTAGCAAGACTCCACAAAGCAGTAGTTCTCAAAGTGTGGTCCCTGGACCAGCTATCAGCATGAGCTAGGGTTATGGACTGAAGTTTTGTAGCCTCTCCACAGATTCCTACTGAAACTCTCATGCCTGGTGTGATGCCTTCTGGGGGTGAGGTTTTGGGGAATTAATTAGGTTTCGATGAGGACATGAGGGTGGGACCTCCTTGCCCCCAGTGAGATTAGTGTCCTATTTTAAAAAATTGTGTTTTTTTTAAGATTTTATTTATTTATTTGACAGAGAGAGATCACAAGTAGGCAGAGAGTCAGGCAGAGAGAGAGGAGGAAGCAGGCTCCCTGCTGAGCAGAGAGCCCGATGCGGGACTCGATCCCAGGACCCTGAGATCATGACCTGAGCGCAAGGCAGAGGCTTTAGCCCACTGAGCCACCCAGGCGCCCTAAAAAATTGTTTTTAAAGATTTATTTGAGGGGAGGAGGGGCAGAGGGAGAGGGAGAGAATCTCAAGCAGACTCCACGCTGAGCAGAGTCTGATGTTGGGCTTGATCCCCCAACCCTGAGATCATGACCTAGGCCGAAATGGAAGCTTAACAGACAGCCTCCCAGGTGTCCTGGGCTTAGTGTCCTCATTAAGAAGAGGAAGACCGGAGCCCATCTTTTTTCTCTACTGTGTGAGGACATCGGGAAAAGGCAACCATCTACAAGCCAGGAAGTGGGTTTTCACCAAGGACCGAATCTGCTGGCACCTTGATCTTGGACTTCCTAGCCTCCGAACTGTGAGAAATAAACATCTATTGTTTAAAGCACCCAATCTGTGGTATTTAGTTATAGAGCTTGAGCTAGGACTCCTAGGAACTTGCTAGAAATGCAGACTCTCAGGCCCCTCCCAGCTGCACTGAACAGAAACTGTGCAGATGGAGCCCAGCGGTCTGTTTCCAACAGGCCCTCCAGTGTCCACACAGGTCAAGTCTAAAAACCTTTGTCTCAGATAATATGCTAATGTGGGCCACAGAATAGTCTCTTTACCAAAGCTGTTGACCTCCTTTGTTTTCCTGCGAGTTACCTGAAATAAGAATCTCAGAAGACGCATGCTGTGAAATTCATTCCGTTTGTTGAACACGTGTTAACCGCATACCCACTATGGCCCGGACACTTTCCTGGCCCTGGGAATGTGACAGTGGACAAAGCAGAAAGATCTCTGTCAGTCCCTTCCCCCTTTCCAGCACTTGCACTAGTCTCTCCCCTCCCCCACCCCATCCCTCACGCCTCCTCAGGAGGCTTCCCTGTTTCTCTTCACATGCACACCACAGCTTTCCTCTTGAGCATGAGGATTCTCTCGTCCCAAAAGCAAAAGGCCTCTCTTAAGCCTGCCAAGCTTTCTTCCTCCTCCTCCTTTTTGCTTCGAGAGTGTGCCATAGAATTCACCTGGGGATGTCTTCCTCATGCACTTACGGAGCAGCTGACATCTGTCAGGAACTGGGAGTACTACTGGAAATGCAGGGGGGGCGGGGTGGGAGGCAGGCCAGGAAGCACGCATCTTAAATCTGACAATTAGGAAAGGGATTGTTTCTCCTCAGATGTTCTTTCCCTGATCGCAATCAATTGCACAAAGACCAAGCAGATTGCTTGCCCCGAGGAAGGAAGGGTCTGGAAAGAGAGATGCTTTAGCTTGGGGCTGAGGTGGACGCAGGCCCCTCCTATGGAAGACTGTGACCTCTCAAGGGACGGTGGGAAGGGCACGACGGTCACTCAAGCATCTGCTCATACAGACCCACCCACTGACAGACTGAATGCCCTGCTACAGTAAAAGGCAGCAACGCTGGACAGGGATGCTCTAGAAAAGGGAGACATGGGGACACAGCTCAGGAAGCTGGAGCCTGGTTCTGGGGATAAGGCCAAATCTGGGTCAAATATGTAGAATTCTGACAAGCTCCCCGGCATGGCAGACCAAGAGAAGGGGTTGCATAGGTCCAGCACACTTGAGGGTTCCGGACAGAAAATGAGGCAAAGGAAGAAGGGTGAAGGTCATCAGGTACAGATGGGTCTAGAGAAGACTGACTAGGGAAGGGCTCATGCATGCTGTGAAGGCTTCCTTGTCGGCCTCTGGCTATCTGGGGGGTACCAGCATCTCTGTGCATTCCCACCAAGAGGCAGTGGCTTTGAAGTGAGTTAGCTTGGAGGAAGTTTAAGCCGTATCCTCTCATCTGGACAGGGACCTGGGGCAATTTTCTTAAACTTTCTTAAACTTAAACTTGATATTCAATTTCTTCATCTGGAAAATGGGTAAAACACCTGTGTTGCAGGAAGGTTTGACTGTTTCTTCAATGGATATTTATTGGAAGTGATTATAGATCAGGGATTATTCTAGGTGTTGAGTATAGAAAGTGGGCAAAACCGGCAGCAGCTCCTTTCCTAAAGGAAGAGATGAAAAATTGAATACTTGTGCGAATATGTAATGTATCTAAAAGAAATACCATGGCGGGGGGGGGGTGGTTCGAGGTGCCATATGAGCTCATAGTTGAGATATCTGAACTGGTTGTGGAGATAAGGAAGTAAGGGTGAAGGAAAGGAGGCAGGAGAATGGGCTAATGGGGAAAAGAACGTTCAAGGAGGAGGGAACAGCATAGACGATGGCCCTGAGGCCGGAGCACAATGAGGGAAGGGAGAGCTTATGATCTAGCAAGCATGGGACTTGGCAGAGTTGCTGTCAGGGAAGGGTCAATCTCTGCCCCTCCCATCAGCCCTGCTGTTGCCAGCACCCCTTTGTGTCAACCCCAAACTCCCTGCCCCCAGACTGATTTTCCTGTCTCCTCAGACTGGGCTCTGCCCTGCTCCAAACCAGTGGGGTGGTGCCCACTTTCCACAGAGTGCTCACTGCTCAACCTGACCCTGGAGATGGGCCCTACTACAGTTCGGTGCTGGGGCTCTGGCACCAGGCCTCCAGGGTTCATAGTCTGATCTGACTACTTCCTGGCTGTGTGATCTCAGGCAAGTCACATTCCCTCTCTGTGCCTCAGTTCCTTCATCTAGCAGATTGAAATAACAATAGTAGTAGAGAGAGTCAAGTATCACATGGTTTCACTTACTTGTGGTGCATAAGGAGTAATATAGAGGACAGTAGGAGAAGGAAAGGAAATGGGAAGTAGGGTAAATCGGAGACAGAGATGAAACCTAAGAGACTTTGGACTCAGAAACAAACTGAGGGTCTTGGAGGGGAGGGGGTAGAGGGATGGGAGAGCCTGGTGGTGGGTACTGAGGGCACGTATTGCATGGAGCACTGGGTGTGGGGCATAAACAATGAATCTTGGAACACTGAAAAAATAAAATAATATAATAATAATAATAAAAAAGAAATAACAATAGTAACTCACTCACGGACGGGGTTGTCCGGAGTCCTACAAAGCACTCAAGACACATCCGTAAGTTCACATTTGTTAGTAGCCATGTTAAAAAACTAAAAAGAAAGGTGAGATTAAGAATATACTCTAATCAAATATATCCATGTATCATTCAACATGTACTCAATCTTAAAAATTAAGAGATTTTATTTATGTTTATGTTTACATATTTTATCTGTTTTTCTTGTTAAATCTGCAATGCATTGTGTATGCCTAGGACAGCACACCGTGGTTCCAACTGGCCAGATTCCGACTGCTCAACAGACATACATGGCCAGTGGTGACCCTGCCGGTCAGGCCGACTCTGAGATTATGATGGCAGGGCCTTGTCTACACTCCAGGTTCTTGATAAATGCAGACTGCACACATAAAAGCATGAGTGTAAGAACAACAGCAGTTATGCTCTGCAAAGCCCCATCTGCTCTCCATGGGCCTCTTCCTCTGCTACTGGGCACATAGCCCTTCAGCCATGATGGGGATCAAATCCTGGGCACCGAGTGCCAAATGGCCTTTCCGAAATGAGGGTGAGACAAGAGCTTAGAGGACCTGGAGCCCCAGAAGGCACCATGGGCAGGGCCGTGTGAAGACAGATAGGTGGGGTGGTGAAGATTCATGTGGGATCTCGAAGGACAGGTCCCATCCTGGGAACCTTTGGCCTTCCACCTACAGGTGAGGGGAAGGAGGAATGGGCTTAAGGAGGGTGACTTCTCCCAGTAGGGCTCTCTCAATTTCCTACGACGTTGGCAGGAGAAGCAAGGATTGGCAGGAGGAATGAAAGGAGGGAATACTTTGGTACAAAATGTTTCTTTCTGTGCTTAATTTTTTGTGAGCAGTCACATATCACCCTTTTCTCCCTCAGGGAGGCCAACATTTGTGGACAGCTGCAGAAGGGTAGTGGGGGGGGCGCGGGCCCCCGGAGCCTTGAACCAGCCTGCCCGGCTCAGAGAGAAGCGAGGCTTGCTTGAGGCGCGCAGCTTGCCAGTGCAGGGGCTGGAGCCCAGGACTCCTGTTTCTTGTCCTCAGGCCTGTGCTTTTGAAAGTTATCTCTTGGCGAAGGGGAGAATACATCATAAGCTCTTTGAGAAGGACCCCAGTATATTAAACAAACAGGTTACCAAGATGCAGTTAACAATCCAGTAATGTATTTGCAGAAAATTAATTTTTCATTCTGCCACTCAGAATACTGAGGCTGGCTATTCATAAATACACAGTCTGACTCCTCCTTGCAAGTTTAAATAAAAAAAAAAAAAGAGGACTCTCTCAGTGGATACCTTTAGAGAAACATAATTATAATTTAGTTGACATAGCTCCTATCTCAGTGTTGGTGAATAAACCTCCCCTGAATAATTCAAATAATAAATTCTGCCCCTTTGGAAAATTGCACTGCTCCTGAATGGCACTGGTTAAAGCATTTCTATCTGGGAAGACAGAGCAGGAGGCAGCCGGCGAGCACGTCCGGCATCTCAGAGCTCCCTGGACCCTCGTCAGGTACCAGTTCCGGAAACCAGCCACAGCCTCCTGAGCTCCTGCCAGGCCTGCCTGTTAGCTGTCCCCGGGGGGGCAGGTAAGGGGCGTGCGTGTCTCACACGGAGCTGCTGACCCCCCACCACACGGCCTTTTCGTGCTGTCCCTGCTTTAGTGGAATTCAGAGAGCCCGAGTGTAATGAAAGGCCCTGGTCTGCCATCATGGCTGCAGAAGACAGCCATTTCCCCCTCCCTGGGGGCGGGGGTGTCCCCTGCTTCCCTCACAGGGACAGGCCTATCTGCGTTCCACCAGGGCCTCATGCAAGCGGGGTGCCTCTGCTTGGAATTCCACAGCCAAGACATCGGACATGTCTGGGAACTACAGGTCAGCCCGTGGAGTATGGGGGAGTTTGGAGAACTCTTCAGGGGACAGTTACAATTTTACATGGATTATGGCATCCAGACCAGTGCATGTGGACATTTGCCAAGCAGGATTTTCACACCGAGGTTTTGGTCCCATACAAAGATTTGGGACCAGTACAAAATCCAGCAAACCCCAGCCCCCAAAAAAGTCATTCAAAGAAACACAAAAACCCACCAGGACCAACCTTCCCTCGCTTTGGAGGGAAGGTGGGGTGGTGTGTCCAGCTCCCTGTGTGGATTCAGTCATTCAGTGTGGCCTTCTGAGTGCTGAGTGGGGTGCCGAGCGTGTGCTGGTTCCAAGCTTCGGTCTGACTGTGGGCGTCCGAGAGCACAAATGCGCCTCCATCCCTGAGACAAGTGTGGCTCGCTCATCCTGGCTCCCATCTGAGCTACCCCAGGCAGGGACCGGGTTTTACCAAGTCTTTGAAGGAGGCTGCGGAGGCCTGGTCCCCGACTCTGTGGTGGCCTCTGTGTCAGTTTGCTGGGGCTGCTGCGGGAAAAGCACAGCCCACGGAGCCACTTATGACAGCGGGAAAGTGTGGCTTTCACGGCTCTCAAGGCCGGAAGCCTGACATCTCGCTGTGGGCAGGTTGGCCCTTCTGAGGGATCTCAGGGGAAATTTGTTCCAGGCCTCCCTCCTAGTTTCCGGTAGCCCCAGGCACTCCTTGGGTTGTAGGTGTGGCACTTCAATCCCCCCTTCAGGTGGTCCTCTCCCTGCGTGTCTGTGTCTTCTCAGGTTGTACTTTGTATCTGGACACCAGCCACATGGGAGTAGGGTCCCACCCTACTCCAATACGACCTCCTCTTAACTCATTTAATCTGCATCAACCTGATTTGCAAATAAGGTCACATTTTGAGTTATTGTAGGTTAGAGCTTTAATGCCTTTTTTTGGAGGGACACAATTCAACTCATCATAGCCTTTGCCTGGTCCCCCCATGTTCTCATAGCGCAGGGCTAGGGGCATAAAAAGTGTTGAAAGAGTGTACACAGCATACCACCCCATCACTCAGAGGCTGCAAAGAGGTTGTCTAGAGTCACCACCATTTTTTGGATTGAGGAAAGAAAATTCTTCAAATTCTGCATGATAATAATAGTAAGCTGTGAGATGTTATATGTATTTGGGAAGTGCTACTTTTAAAAGGAGAATCCCTTGTTAAATACTACTACTACGACTACTACTACGACTACTACTACTACTACTACTACTACTACTACTACTACAAGCCTTCCACTAAAGTGTCTGCAAGCCATGTTCATTCATCCATCCATTTAATCAATATGCATGGAGCCTGCTATGCACCAGGCACCCTGCTCCATGTGGAAGAAACAGAGGTCCCACTCAGGAAACCTGGAGCCTTGGGTAGGCTGAGCTGGGCCTCCAAGGCTCCTTTTCTACTGAGCTGGCAGAACCAGGCTGATGCTCAGACTTGAGACCACTTTCAGAGCATTTATTCTACTGCTTGAGTGTGAGATAATAAGAAGTCTACATCTATGTATGTATCTTTACCCTCAATTCCTAACCTACAACCCCTGTAAATTGGGATATTAAGAGAATCTTTCGTGTTAACATTTAGTCTTGGCACCAGTTCCTGACACAGCATTCCTAAAACCTTTGCAATTTCCTGAGTGCAGGAGCATCTGACTGCAAGCTCCTAGGTCCTTCAGACTTTCCTGTTGATGGGAACATCTTTTGTTCTTATGAAGTGACTCTGGGTAGGCTCCTAGTTTGGGATCAGTCATCAGAAAGGTCAAGCCATGGCTGGAAGCTTGGAACTTTCTGCTCTACCTCCACCCACCCCCCATACTCTGGACAAGGGAGGGGGGCTGGAAACAGAGTTAATAACTCATCATGCTCATGTGATGAATCTGCATAAATATCCCAAGTACTTGCTTTAGGGAGCTTCTGGATTGCTGAACACATCCAAGTATGGGAGGCTGGTGCACCACAACTCCTTCATCGGGCTGATCATCTGTGTCCTTTCTCATGTTCTTTATTATATAACAAACTAAGTTAGTGTTTGCCTGAGTTCTATAAGCTGTGCTAGCAAACTATTGGATCCAAGGACGGCGGGGTCTTCAGAACCTCCAATTTATAGCCAGGTTGGACAGAAGTAGTGGGTAACCTGGGGACCTACTTCTTGCTTATTGGCATCTGACGTAGGGGTAGCCTCATGGGTCTGGGGTCCTAAGCTGTAGGGTCTGCATGAACTCCAGCTCAGTGCCAATGTTCAACTGGGCTATCAGACCCAGCAAGTGTCTCAGATCATTGCTTTATGTGGGAAAAACCCCGTAGCTCTGGTAGCAGAAGCATTGTGCACATGGCATAGGGACAGAGGCAAGGAGAAGCACACAGGGGGTATTCCTTGCCCTGAGGTTCTAAGAGAGTATCTGGATTTATGTGGAAAGGCCAAGAACAGCATGCTCTCTAGGCCTCACGGCTGCCCTGCCTCTCCTACGGCTCATCTGGGGGCCTGGATGGAGGAGACCTACCACGACACCATGCAAACCATATGGGTCCCCAGTCCCCATATGAGGGGAAGCTCTCCCTACAAACCTGCTAGTAGAGCTGAGCCTTAAACAATTCTTTTCTCCTCTCTCCCACACTCTTGGAAAAACTTTTTTTTCTTTGTTAGGACCTTCCTGAGTAAGTTGCACTTCCCACAAAATCCTGGGAGAGAGCCACCCTGAAGTCTTCCCCACCACGTTGGCAGAAGAATCACCCCCCAAGATGTCTACATCCTAATTCCCAAAGCCCATGAGCGCGTTACCCCGTGTGGCAAAGGGGCTTTGTGGACGTGGTAAAGTGAAGGATTTGGGGTGGGGGAGATCTCCTGGATTACCCAGGAGGGCCCTGTGTCATCACCAGGGGTTTTACAAGCGAAGGAGGGAGACAGAGGGTGTCAGAGAAGGTAGAGGCAGTGAACACAGAGGCTGGGTAGTGGGAGTGCTGACTTTCAAGATGGAGTCTGGGGAAGCTTCTCCAGGGGGGAAGGGCAAGGGCACTCATTCCCCCCAGAGCCTTCTGAAGGAACACAGCCCTCCTACGCCTTGACTTTTGCTTCACGAGCCCATTTCAGGCTCTGATTGCCACAGACTGGAAGATAATAGCTCTGTGTTGTTTGAAGCCACAAAGTGTGAGGTACCATATGCAGTAACCTGGCCCACACTCCTGGCCAAACACAGGATTTCCCCACTGTTTACCCTAAATGCTGTTCTTGCACCCCGCCTCCACTTTGCCCTTTCCCCTGCTTCTGCTGCTTCTTCCACCTTAGTCAGTCGCTCCCATGCCTCCCACCCGGAATCAGGAACAGATGCCAACCTCTCAGTCCCCTCGGGATTTCAAAGGGTGTTTCTCATTCTCCATCACCCATGACTATGACCACTTTTTGGTGAACAATGAAGCAAAAACCGCCATCTACTTGGATACTGAGAAGGGCTGGACTGGCTTCGCACAACAAAATGGATACCTAATGAATCCCCCAAAGCCAGAGTTCCCCATGATCTAATGCTACTTACTACTAACAGTCCTTTTCTCAAAGCCCACAGAGATCCCCCAGGTGCAACTGTGGGCTTCCCCATGGGGAGCTCATCACCTGCCTTCTGTCTGCCCCTCGTGTGAACATAGGCCTCTTCCCCTGCCCCTGCTCAGCCTGTCCAAGGTGCGTTCGTTTGCTATAAATCTTTCCATTTAGACATGGGAGGCTGCCTTGGGCCCCAGGCACTGCCTAAGCCTGAAAGATGTTCTCTTCGAATTCTTTGAGATGTTTCCAAGGGAAAGGCCCACTTAAGAGAAGGCTCCCATTTTAGCCTCCTGTAATCCCACCTACCGTGTGTACCCCACTCTACCTCTACTTCATGCCATTCCCTCAGCTGGAACTTTGCATGCATTTTCTGTGTATTCTCCCAACAAGTCTTAGAGGTACTACTATTATTTTCTCCATGTTATAGACAGACAGAGGCTCAGAGAGGATAAGTAACTCTCCCTAGGTCACATAGTGAGTTTGTGTCTAGCACCTTGGTAAAAAGCCTCACTGATCAGTGTGAGCCATCGGTCAGCAGCAGAGGGTGCGAGCAGCCTCCATGCCATGGGGGGTGGTTGGACACTAGAGTCTCAGACCCCACTCTGACCTTCTGAATTGGAATCCGCAGTCTAATGAGATCTCTAGGTGATCTGCATGTGCATTAAAGTGGGAGAAGCTCTAAATCACTGTGTGGTGTGATCACTCAAGAGAGAAAAAACAATTGGATGAGAGCTCAAAGAGCACATCAGGGAAGGATTCCTGCAGGTTGAGTGACAACAGGTGGAAAGATCTTGGGAGAGGAAGATGAGGCCTCTGGAAGCATTCCATTTCATCCCTAAGCCTTTAGCTGCTAGGTGGACCTCCTCCTTGCACCTAGCCCTCAGATGGACAGGGAGGGCTGCTCCCGCTGGTTTGCTGAGGACTGCCACCAGGATTTGTCCTCGTGCAGTGGCTGTGGGGCTTAGCGGGACTGCTCTCGCAGACGTCCCTGTCCAGACTGCATCTTCGTTCTCAGCCTGAGAAGGAAGAAGCAGGAATTTGGGCAGGCTAACTAGTGAGAGTAGGGATGAGAGAGAGAACAAAAGCAAGGTCAGGGAGGGAACACATGGATTTGAGGAGGGGGCGGCTTGTGCACCAGACGACGTAAGTGAAGGGCAGGCTCTCCCCATAATCAGCCTGCCTCCAGTCAGGTAGGGTTGGGGGGTCCTCCCCGTCCCCCCAGCACTCACCTAGACGTGAGAGGAGTGGGACCGGTACTCGATCACTATCATTGCCTCAAAATCCATCTACTTAGATCTTATTTATTTATTTATACCCATCTCATCCCTCATAAGATACAGGATTAATTTGTATTAATAATAGATAGTTAATGACCATCATTAATGGCAACAGCACTGATCATTTTCCACTAATGAAATAATACCTTTTACATTCAAAGTACTCCATGGAGTCCCTGGGAGGACAGATGGGTGAATGTTGTCTGCATTCTACAGTGAGAAAGGTGAGGCCTGCAGAAGGAGCATGACTTCACAAGAGCAGCTTCTGTAGTAGGTGACCGAGGCCAGAGACCAGGTCTCCTGAATTCTAGGTGGCATTGCTTCCTCAGCCTTTCCTCCGAATAACTAAACAAATGTGAAAAACCAGCAGTAGCGACATGATGAGATAGGGAAACTGAAGGACTCCATGAAAATCTGCGTTTTGCTCCTTTTCTTGTTTCTACCCTTGCTAGGACCCGCACCCCCACTTTACGCATGCCTCATAATGCAAATAGTATGCATTCTCCTTGTAAGGGACAAGAGTTTCATGATTTCTTTGGAGTCTTCCTAGCATCTGAGGAAGGGCCAGGCAAGACTGACCAGTAAAAGCCATCATGTATGCGCATTTCAGACCACTGATGCTGGACATCTCGATGCCCAGGCCCCCGGCTCCAAGGAACAAGTGACTTATGCAGGACACCTGGATGCTGGTCCTTGCAGTGACTGGTTCCCTGTGCCTGAGAGGACACATATACCAGACCATAATCCTCAGTGAAAACCCCAGACTCTGAGCAAAGAGGAGACTCTTTTTTCCTTTCCGAGTCTTCCACTTTGTCCGCCCCTGCACTCTGTCTAAACCCTCAGTAAACTGTGTTTTCACTTCCTGCTGGCTCATGTTTGACTTGTATCCTGGGCGAAGCCAAGGAGCAAATGCAGGCGAAGGAGGTAAGATGCCAAGTTTCTGTGATTCAGGAACATTTACCCTGGTGTCTCTTACTCTTAACACAACCCACATTCTAGATTTATGACCGAGCGTCCTGCTTGCATGGTTGACTGTGGTTCCACGGTGGGGCTCCCTACATCTGTTAGAAAGCTCCCCTCTCCCTCATACATACTCTGAACATAGTCCTCACTTTCAAATATACTTTTCTTCTGGGGTCATGTGTATGTCTATAGGTTGCTTGGTTTGTTTTCTCAATCCCCAGATATTTCCTGGGTCTTTAAACAGTTATTAGCAAGGCTGGTTTGGGGATCAGCCTCTGATATTCAGTGAGGAGAAATGCCTGTTGAATAAGGGGATATTTATGTCAAGAATCCCCGGGATCACAAGCTGACTCTGAATTCCTAAACCCCTCCTTGGGGCAGCCTTTCACCTGAGCCTCCCTGACTCCCCCTAAACGCCCTGATTTCCACACCTTGCCCTCCCCCAATGAGAACTTCTGTGTTTCCAAGGGGGTCTTAGGTATCTGCACCCCGTGCATGGCAAGGGGTGGGATGCCAGGCACCTGGGCACACCATCAGAGATGCTCAGTGACAAATATTCAGAGTTAGAGGGATTATACCACCCACTACGCCAAGGACAATTCTGCTGGTGAGCAGAGCTGCCTGCACAAGGACCGGTGTTTCTACCTCTGAATGCTGTCCCCCACCCCCCCGGGCCGGAGGAGTGGCTCAGCATCCACTGAAAGGGGGCACTTATTTGCTTGGGTTGCAATTCTTAGGCCCTGAGCCTAGAATAGAAAGAAAACAATACCCAAGGCGAAGGTGCCCTCCCACGTGGTTGGCTGACCATTTAATTACAAGGTCCAGTCAAACTAATTACACTTTAGGGACCTCAGAGACATTAGGTAATTAAAGGCCACCTTGCTGCTGGCTTCCAGACTGCAGACTGTTTTTGTCGCAGTTGGTAGATGGGCCGTTGTGAGTCAGGCAGTGAAGACAGAAAGCTTGAGAGCAAGACAGAGGAGCATCTGGAGGGGGTGGACTGTCTAAGAGCTCGATATTGGTTGATATTTTCAGAGTCAGAGAGCTATTTGAATTTTTTTTCCTGGCAAAAGCCATCATCCTAGCAAATTGGTTTCCTCATCCCAATCTATGACTGAGTTATGTGAAGATCGAACAAGGGAAATCAGCCAGGGCAGGGTTGGGCATATAGTAAATGCTCAATAAATAGTTATCAATACAATATTATTATACTATAATAATTGTTAGTAGTTTGGTTCAGTGGAAAAACATCGATCAACTTTCCACAATGCGAGACACAGTGCTCAGTGTTGGGGATTCCAAGGACACGCTGTCCTGGTAGATTCTTGAGGTTTCCAGTGACAGATGTAACCCAGACTTGGAAGAAACACTTCAGCAATTGGAAGCCTTCCATGTGGTATAAAATGTGAGTTCAAGGCCACCTTGTAGCATAGAGGTGGGGACAACAGCTAGTGGTTGCATCAATTCGTCCTCAAGCACCCACTTGAGCCACTCTTAGGAGCTCTTCAGGGAATAAAAGACAGTACGTGCCTTGAGGATATGACTCTTGTTGAGAGACTGGATTAGCACACAGCAAATAATCTTTCAGTTTCATATATACCTTGGCCCATGCAAAACACATCAAGCGCGGCTCATGAAGATAGCAGGAGACAATTTTTTTTAAACTCAGGAAACAGAAGATGCCATGGAAAGAAAAACGTGGGTAGGAGGGTCTGTCAGACACCTCCCTGGGCCACCTAGGTCTGGGTACCATCTCTCTGCGGGAGGAGTGGGGTCTGGCCATGTGTTGGCCACAGCCACCATTGTGGCAAGTAACTGCATGGTCTACCTAGCTGCGGCTCAGTGATGGGCTCCCGAGGACAGCCCACCAGCCCCTCGCCCTGTCTGTGCGCTGCCTCCGACACGCAAGGCACAGGGGGGCAAACACCACTGGTGCGCAACAGCGGTGAGCACCGCTGGGGCACATTCTGGGTCATTGGGGGACAGGTGCCAGTGCACAAATTCTTTTCCCTTTCTCGCCTCACATAAGGCACAGTGGGGCGCCTGGGTGGCTCAGTCATTTGGGGATGTCTGCCTTCGGCTCAGGTCATGATCCCAGAGTCCCAGGATCGAGTCCCACATCGGGCTTCCTGCTTAGCGGGAGTCTGCTTCTCTCTCTGCCTCTGCTCCTTCCCCTGCTTATTCTCTCTCTCTCTTTGGCTCTCTCTCTCAAATAAATAAATAAAATCTTTTCTAAAAAGATGCAGCAGTTCATTGTTACTACCTAATACTTCCTTTGGAAGAACAATCAGTTGAACTTGATCACAAGCAGTGCGTTGTTTGATACCCCTTTTTTATTGACGTCCCTGAGTCCCTACCCCACTCCCCTTTCCTACACTCTCATTCTCTGGCCTTATGCTCCTTATTAGAAAGGAAAGACTCATAAGCGTTTGCCTCAGGTTTTGCTTTCCATGGATTCAGGCTAAGACAGAAAGTGAAGATGAAGTCTGGGAGGGCAGGTGTGTGGCTTGTCCCCTACACATATGCGGTGGGGTCTATGCTTCTGCAGCGGGACAGCCAGCGGGTTCTAAGCTGTGTAGCAGCCAATGAGAAGAAGAACCTGATGAGTCATATTGTCTTACCCTGCCCACAAAATGAAAAGATCCCTTTTGTTATAGAGAAGCTGAGTTTTTTCTTGTGTGGAGTCCAGACAGAAATCTCTCTTGTGGGATCTCAGCGGGAGGCATTATGTGATTTAGAGACAATAGTCCTCAACTTCGCCCTTTATTACTCTGATGGGGAGTTTTGGGGGATGGCTGGCTCCTCTAACACCCTTCAACATGGCCCGAGAGGGTACCATCCAGGGGTTCTCCAGAGAGAGCCCGGAGCCAGTGAGATTACAGAGTGCGTGGTTCACGTCAAGGGCTCTGAAGAGGCATGGCTTTCCCTGTGACTCCCAGTTCTGCCGCCGACTACCTGTGCGGCCTCAGCAAATTAAACTTCCTAAAGCTTCTGTTTCTTTATCTGTCAAATGGGTCATGATAAGGATAAATAAAATAATGCATGCAAAGGGTTCAGTATGACACTCAGCACACAGTGAGCGTCCAGAAATTACTATTGATCACCCTGTGCTGAGATGGGCTTTGGAAGGAAGTCCACACACAATGTGGTTCTCCGGGGGTCTGCCTGAATTCATAGCTAAGTGTCAAGTATTTTGAGGTGTAGCTCCCATTTTTTTTTTTTCCCACTACTGAGGGTCTCATTTTGATTTCAAACATTTTGGGCTTTACAAGAGTTTTTTTTAGTTTCCATGGTCTGAGAGAATAATATAACGACTTAAAGCTACTATTTATATGAATATATAATTTCATTAATGATCATAGCATTTGAAACCCAAGAAGCACACAAAGGCTATGTGTGCAAAGTCCTTGGCAGGGCAAAGTATTCAAAGACCCCTCAAACTAACACAGGCTTCCACGGTTTGGAGGGCCTGGAGTCAGATCTGCTGATCTTTTGATCTTTTAGTCGGCGTGGAGAATAACTCAACTCTAGGCTTTTTTGCTTGTCTGCTTTTACAGGCTACAAATGCTGGTACAGAATATAGAAATGAAGTTCAGGGAAAAGAATACCGGGAAGGTCTAGAGTAATGACAGCAGTTCCTAAAAAAGAGGCTCTAATTTCTCTTTTCTTTCCCCTTTCCTTCCTTCCCTTGCTCCGCTCTTCCTCCTTCCTTCCCCACCCCCTCCCTCACCTCTTATCTGATTTCATTCTACATATACCCTGTGCCAGTGACGGTGCTGTAGCCCGAAAGCCCGGGTGCCCATGGCAGTGAGGTTTCTGCCCTCATAAATAAAGCTCCCAGTTGTAGGGAGAGAAACAGGAAATGAATAATCATACAAACTACTACAAATTTTAGGCTGTGACAGATGTTCCGAAGGAAGAGCACACGAAGGGACGGTTTTTATGGAGGTCCTATAGTCGGGTCTGGGAAGGTTTGCTGATAGCAGGCACAACACTCCTGGTGCAGAGTGAGCCGGTGGCCATGGCTCCTCCCCCGACCCCCAGAATGTCTTGTGATTCACCGCTGGGGGGAGGCCAGCCTTCATGGGTGTGGGCACCAGCCTCTGGGCTTCTCCAGGAGGCCATGTACTGTCACAGAGAGGGCACAGGGTTTTGGAGAGACCCCTCCAGGACCTGCGTGGCTTCAGACAAACCCCTTTAGTGCCCTGAGCCTCAGGTCTCCTGTCTGTGAAATGGGGTAATGATTATGTTTTGCAGACCACTGTATGATTAGAAGAGAGAATGTGGGCAAAGCCCCTCGAGCAGCTGCCCACCCTGAGGCTCAGGGATGTTCATTCCTTTGACCCTCTTCTCCCCTCACCTGTTGTCTTACAGCGTGGTAATGTCATCCAGCCCCTGATGTGAGAGAGAAAGAGCTTTGCCAAATGTTTGTGTGTGACCCCGACTGACCCAGCTCGGTGCCTAGCACAAGGCAGGTGTACTCGCTAGGTGCTGCTCACAGAACATCGGACTTCGAAGACGCCAACTCGCCACATTGCCCTCAGCTTCCGTGACTAATGCTCTAGTTATGGGAACGGCACGGCAGAGCTTCCAAACAAACTCTGTAATGCATGTAAACGATTCTCTAGCATCCTAAATAATAACACAGATTTAATTAAAAACACTTTAAAGACATCCTTTCAAAGCCTCGGCCCAACCCTCTGTTCCTTTATCAGACTCTCAATTTGCTGACTGGAGTGTGATTTCTGCTGAAACCTCTGAATGGCAAATCACATTTTCATCCTGAAGTGTCAGAGATAAAGCCATGTGAGAGAATGGAATAATTAAAGGCCAAAGAGGTAAGCCCAGCTAGGAGTGCAGTGGGAAAACAAAAGGGAGCCGACGATGTTCACAGACTTTTTTTTTTTTTTTCTTTTGCTGATTAAACCAAAGGTCTCGGCTGTAAATTAGAACCATGTTCTCCTGAAATATTAATCTTTGTCTTAAGTTAAAACAAAAACCCATGGTTGATTGTTACAATTCCAACTGCTGGTAAGTGTCCTTGGCAGAGGCAAGTTTGGTCTGTCAAACTCTTTGTGGAATATTCCTTACATGGTGGGAGCTTCCAGTGGGGGCTGCCAAGGGAGGGAGCCCCCTGGTAGAGAATGAGTGTAGAGACATGCCTCCCCCCTCTGGCTGGCATGATGGGCTGTGAGTAAGGGGTCACAGATATGGACAGAGCCCCTGGGTCTCTCCAGGAGGCAGTAAGCTGTCTGGAAAGGGCGTGGGGCTTTGGAAAGACCCATTCAGGGGCTATGTGGCTGCTGACAAGCCCCTTCAGTGTTCTGGGCCTCAGGACTCCTGTCTATGAAATGGGGGAAATGAGTTTACCTAGAGACTCCTGAACCCTTCCCCACCTCTGTTCAACTTCATCCACCCATCCTTGTATCCCACATCTGCCTGCTGGATCCCTAACGTGGAGCCGGGTGCTGCTCTCTGCTGCTGAGTGGGACCCAGCAGAAGGCAGACAGACAGCTTCCTGCTCTCCTGAGGGAGATCACATATTCACACCCACCGATAGTTACAGAAGGTAAGCCTGTTGTCCACAATGATATCCAGCCAACCAGATTTCCTGGAGCAAGATCACCTGGTGGGGTGAGGGAAGCGACTGGCTTTTCCTGATGGGGTAAAGGCCGTCTCCGATGTGGCCCCATATTCCTGGCACTGAACACAAACCCAGAACACGATACACACTCAGGAAAAGTGGAAGTGGGTTCAATCAAGGGAACCTGCTCTGGGGCTACTCAAGGACTGGGACGAGGTTCCATGCCTCTGAACACAGGGCTCCAGAATAGGTTTAATTCATTCAACCAGCATTTTCTGAGACCCACTCAGTTCCCAGATATTGTGCAGGTGTGTCTGCTGGGTAGACCACAGGCAGCACCAGGTCTGGGCCCACGTGGAGACGCTGCCCCGCAGCTTCCTGGGCGGGCGTACCATCTGCATTCCCCCTGGAGTATGGTGCTTCCAGCCCTTCTCCATTCCTGCTGCACCTGCGGGTTGCCTTTTTCTTTGCCTTCTCTGCTTTTCTTTCTCACTCTGGTGGAAACATGTAAGTCCTCATTATCTGGTGGCTGGGGCTAGCTCTTGGGGACACTGGTGCTGTGTGAGCTGGACCGGTGACCCAGTGCGAGGGGGACGGGGCATCCAGACAATATGTCTGCACCAGGCAGTGGGCCTGTGGCCTTTGTGATGTCTTTAGAAGGATCACTGAGGCGAGGGGACTGAGGGGCCAAGGGGTGGGAGGGGTGCCTGACCGGCAAGACACATAAACATGGAAAGACAAATTAACACTTGACTCTGCTTGTGATATAAAGTATGTTTTTCAAGACTTTAAGTGGCAAATTTTGCTTTACTCCTCAGATAAAAAGCCTGAAGTGTGTTAAGGACAAATGACTTGCTGGGGGTTAAGACTGCTAAAATCTTATTAAATGAACAGACTTTAAATGTCTTGCCCCTCTCTCTCTAGACACATCGCTGTTAGATGACACGCAGAAACAGTGTAACGAGGAAGGCTCCCTGGCTTCTTTAGCTGGCCACCCAGGAGCCCACCCTGGATACCGCAGCCAGGCAGGCTGGGCCGTGGGACCTCTGCGAGGTGTGGGGTCTGCCCTTGGGGGCTGAGCTGATGGTGGTGCCAATGCTCATCCCATGACACTGCTCGGTGAACAGGCTACCCGTGACCTAAAGGTGGGAAGTCACAGGATCCTGCTGTCAAAGGAGTAGCCTGCTTGAACACAGTCTTAGCGGGTGGGCCACCCTATGCCCTGGTCCGGGGCATGGCGGTGGGGATAAGAGCCTTCTCTGTGGCTCAGCCTCAGAGTTCTGGAACAGAAATCAGGGAGAAACCCCTCGTCTGGGTGGCAAGGGATTCCTTAGTGTTGCCCATTAGCTGCTGCTTCTAGGGATGAGTGTCTAACACACAGGCTCCGAGCGGGCATTTGTGTTCAGACCTGGCCCCCATGGGAACGGGTCCTTCCTCCATCTCTGTGGAGGTGGGCTGTGCCCAGAGACAGAATGGCTGGTGTGGAGCTCAGGTGGTCCGCAGAGCAGGGCTGCTGTGCGTCCCTGCTCCCACTGGTGTGCTGGGCTGAGCAGCAGAAGGGAGCCAGATCTTGAAAAAAGAGTTAAACCTTCCATGTCTTTAGACTGTGCTGCATCAGGGCTCAAGCCAAGAAGGAACCTCTGTAATGGGAGCAAGGATCTCAAAGGCTCCTGAGCAGAGAAGCCCCAGAGCCGTCAGCGTCGCCCAGGGAAGGCTCTCATTAGAGCCCTGGGGCCACTCGGCTGGCTGCCGGGGGAAGGCTGCTCACTGGCTCCCAAATGTGGACATCCTGAAGGCATAATGACACCTTGTACAATGTGCTGTGTTACTACGCTTAATCCTCCCAGTCCAAAGGGGTGTTAGTCTACCCCTGAGTTACAGATAGGGAAACCGAGGCACAGAGAACTTAGTTAATGTTCCCAAGGCCACACAACCAGTAGTGGTGGATCTGGGATTCCAACCCAGGATGTCAGGTTCCAAAATTTATGCATTTAACCACTAAGCCAGGTTACCACTCACAGCCAAGTACGCCAGAAGCGATGGCCTCCTATTTCCAGAACGTCCTAAATTCTAGAATCCTCCAGGACAGATTCAAACTGGTTAAGCCAAGACTGATTTCTAATGTGGGCAAAAAAGGTAAAAATAAGGACAAGGATGAAACAATGTAATTTATTATCACCTCACATGAATTAAGTGCGTTCTACACGTGTCTTAATGCTCCTTCACCTACTTTACTGAGGAGAATGGAGAGGGCTTGGAGGGGTTCAGCCACAGCCCCAAGGTCCCAATGCTGGAGGGTAATCATGGTGAGATGTGAACTTGAGGTTTTTTGCTCAAAGCCCATGCTCCACTCTGCCCTCACAAGGTTTAATATCTTCTCTAAGTCTATCACACGTACAGGTTTCCTTCTTCTCCCATGGGTATGTGAAGAGAAAGCTTCACCTGTCACCTGGGAAAGGGACTATGGGTCTCAGGAGGGCCCCTGGCCAGCCAATTTACACTTGCCACTGGCAGCCCAGAATTCCGTGCCCCTGCCCTACTCGGCATCCTCATTCAAACAAAAGCAACTTGGTTGTTTGGCTTTGTTAAGAATGTATTAAAATTTTTTGTCATTTATAAATTTATCATGTCTGCTCTTCTGTTGTCGACCCCTTAAATTCACTCCCGGCCTGGGCTCTCCACTCCCACAGACTAACCACCTGTATCTGCCAAGGACCCACTACCTCCCTGGAAAAAGAGCACGGATTTGGTTGAATTCTCTGTTGTTCTGTTTGCTGGCCAGCTGGCCGAGGGCAGGCTGTCTGTAACCACCTCTTGAAGCCACAGTTACCTCGCACCTGAGGAACGGGGCAGTGGTGCCGGCTGGAGTTACCTGAGACACGGGGTGGGGGGCGTGGATGCTGTGGAAAGCACACAGCAAGGGACCAGGCCTTGAGCAGGCTCCCCGCCTGCTGTCCCAACCAGCCCGAAGGGGCCAGTTCTGCCCTGGGTCTTCTGGGCTCGGTGGGGGAGTGGGGAGGGGACTATAGGTGTCCTTCTCCAGCACCTGGTCCATGCCAAGCCTTCTGTTGCCCCCTGGGCTGGTGAGGCCATGCTTCCCTGTCAGTCTGCAGTATTCCCCTCCTTCCCCTCCCTGATCACCAGACTCTGATGACCTCTGTCTCCATGAAGAGCTAAGCTCCTTCAGGGTTAGGACTGAGCCCCACTCATCAGCCCGGCACCTGGCAAAATCTCTAGCACACAGTGGCCTTCAACACGTGCTGCTTCCTTTTACAATACTTCTTTTTTTTTTTTTTTTTTTTTTAAACTAATTCTTTTTTTTTTTTTTTTCTTTTAAGATTTTATTTATTTGACAGAGAGAAACACAGCCAGAGAGGGAACACAAGCACGGGGAGTGAGAGAGGGAGAAGCAGGCTTCCCGCCCGAGCAGGGAGCCCGATGTGGGACTCGATCCTGGGTCTCCGGGATCATGACCTGAGCCGAAGGCAGTCGCTTAACCAACTGAGCCACCCAGGCGTCCCTACAATACTTCTTATCATAACGCCAATCACGACGGAGAGAGCCACACGAAACAATTGTAGGAAGTAACCGACTACTAGAGAGTGAGCATCCTTCCAGTCAAAGGAATGTACCCAGACGCCCAGCCTGTGCTGCGTCCATCTCTGCCGCCCTCCTGCTCTGGGAAGGGCTCGCTCTCCTCACCTCTACAGGATTCCCTTCTCTACAGTTGGATGACTTCGAGCTGTATCTCCACAACTTGTAGTTTTTTTCTATTAAAAAACTAGTTTGTTCCATTTTAAATTCTTTTTTTTTAATCTACATATTCCTCCTTAATGGCTTTCTTTTCCTTACAATATAATTGTCAAAAATCCCAGGACATTTGACCTACAGAGTTTCTCTCTCTGGTTTTTGTTAATTGCACACTCACATGGAGTTTAAAATGTTGAGCTCCACCCCAGTATTTCCCGCAAAGAGGCAACTAGATCCAGGCTTGGAGTAGTCATTTCCACCCTCCACGTCTTCAGGAAACCCTGGTTTCTTTTAGTACCCATGATATTTTAAGACCACAATGTGGAAAATCAGAGCAGAGGCCTATGAAAGTTCTCTGTTCACCATGATATGCCCAGCTCCCACCAGATCAGTGCCTGGTACGGAATGGCAGAAAATTAAAAAGAGAAAGGAAGGAAGGCAGGCAGGCTGGCAGGCAGGCAAGCTTATTCCATCTGCTGTCTATCTATCATCCATCTATCTATCTATCTATCTATCTATCTATCTATCTATCTATCTATCTATCTATCCATATGTGCGATAGTGCATATGAATTATGGTAGTGCTGGTCCCCCAGACTGCATTTCCACAGGTCAAATGTTCTGTTGCCCCTCCCTCACTAACTGCCTTGCCATTTACCATACCAGCTAATCCTTACAACCGCCCCCGAGCTGTTTACAACCATCCTTATTTCACAGAGAAGGAAGCTGAGGCTCAGAGAGGTAAAGTGAGGCATTGGAGGCCACACACAGATAGTAAGGGGCTGAGCTGAGCAGCAAACTCAGGTCTGGGAGACTCTGAAGCCTGCATGTCTTTCACGGCTCCTTGAGGAAGATTTGCTCTTGAAATATAAGTCTGTTCACTTTAAAATTTAATCTTGATCGATGTTTGTTGTTGAATGACTGAGTGACTGAATGCCTGACTTCATGGGGCGGAATGTAGACACAGCCCAGCTCCACACTCTGCTCCATAATGGACTGCTTTTTTCCTACCTTTTTTTTTGGTTCCCAATATGACATATTTTTGCAAGATATGGAAGAGAGGTATTTTTAGTATTCTGGAATAAACCTGCATGTATATTTTTGCTCTTGGCTTATGAGGCTCATTTTATTCATATGTTTACAGATGCAAATGTAAGTAGAGGGTATCATAATTCTTTAAGCAACTCAAGTCTCAATTCATATTCATACCCTGACTAGGGGCTCACTTTTTATTTGAGTCTAGGGAATAGGTATAAGACTATCTTTTTGCTCTAAGCCCACAGAGCTGCAGCTTTGTGTCCCTTTGTATTTGTATTTGAACTCCTCAACAGAGTTGTATCCAATGGGAAGACATGCAGCCCTTTGAGCAGGAGCAGACCACACTGTAAGACTGCCCCCAAGCTCTCAGTTTCCAGGGCAGCTGAAATGGGATAACATCCATGGCATATAACATTTCACATAATGTTAAGAAGCAGGTGCTAGAGATTGCTATTGGCAGATTGTAGGGCTCTCTTTCCCATGAGCACATGGGAAGTTACCACCTGTCTGTCAGAGAGTAGAAGGCGAATGGCCCCACAGGATCAGTGCAAGGACAGCCCTACAGTGTTCCCTCTCTTCGTCTCAGACACTGGAGTCAAGACAATGTTGGAAAGAATAACTCATTCCTGCTGATAAAGAGGGCAGAAGGCCAAACTATGTTTTGCATGTCTGATTAGCCTAGAAGATTATGAGGAAGTTGACTAGAAATATAGCCTCCATGGTTTGGCTCTTGAAGGTAAAATGGCCAAAAGGCTTAGAGGTGAGAGATGAGTTGTTAAGGAAATGTCAAATAAATATAGGACACTCTTCGTGCAAATGAGGGATCATTTCTGAGGTCTCTCTGGATATCCCAATTCATGAATACTATTTATAATTTCCCTCTTAACCTCTGATTTATGGCTAAAATCCCTACTTTAACGACTCTTCACTCTATTCACTTCCATGACAAGCATAAATAATTTCAACAAAGAGTGATATTTCTGTTTAAAAAAGGGAAGAAGGAGATGTACTCCATCCTAGGGAGGCTCATTATGCAGAACATACACACAGGCCTGTGATCCCCTAGGACCTTAGGTACACATTGTTTTAAAATGTCTGTAAGATTTGTTTTAATCAGTTATGGCAAGGAACACAGACCCAGAAGTGACCGTCATGAAGGAAGAAGTGTTTATTCTCTAAGATTCCTAGAAACTGGAGGCACCAGGCCAGGCAGAGCTCAGAGCCCTGTGGGGAGTCACTGGGCTTGGTTGGGAGGCAGAGGGAGTGAGAACTGTGGGCAGAATACTTCACTGTGGTTTTATGGGAAGGAGTGGCAAAACTGTAAGTAAGCGGAACAGGATAATGAGTGATTTCAGTGGGCTAGATGTTCAGTACTTGTACCTGGGATGATTTAGGACAGGAAGATAGTGTCCTGGTCTGACGGAGCCCAATAAAAGGAGGTAGATGGAAATATGGACTCAGGATTGTTTCGTTTGCATATCAAAGGCATGTTGGCTGACAAGTAATTTACTATCTCTAGGAATGAGCTAACACTGCAATGGAAAGTCCTTCCCTAGGTCCACATGGCCCCAAGATCTCAAAGCATCAAAACACAGGAAAAAAAAAAAAAAAAAAAAAAAAAAAGATCTGACATACACAGAGACAAAGTTGATGCCATTGCTTGCAGCCCCAAGAGCAGCAAATTCCACCTTGCTTTCTGTTCCTGCACTCCTAGGTCACTCTCTATACCTCTCAAACTTGCTATCTGTTGGTTCTCTTGCTTACTAAACCTCAGAATTTTCTCCCTAAGCCCTCTAGAACCCTGCTTCATGGCAAGCAACCCAACATTCTTAAATATTGTGTCTACTTCCAAATCAGAGTTGGGAGTTCAGATTGGGTTCTCCTTAACCATTCAGGCCAACTCTCGAGCACTCACCTTGAGCGCTGTCTAGAAATTCCAGATTCAAGTTCTCTATTTCTTTTTGTGACTTATCTACCAATAAATGTTCTTTGTCATTGTCATACCTTTGCCTATTTTTTAAAAAAGATTTTATTTATTTATATGAGAGAAAGACATACATAGCAAGAGAGAGCATGAACAGGGAGAAGAAGGAGAAGCAGGCTTCCCACTGACCAGGGAGCCCGAGTAGGGCTCGATCCCAAGACCCTGGGATCATGACCTGAGCCAAAGGCAGATGCTTAACCAACTGAGCCACCTAGGTGCCCCAGCCCATTTAGAAACAATAGACTTCAAGAAACCTACACTATCCTAAACTTGCATTTTTTTTTCTTGTGTATCCCTCTAACTTCATTGTCCTCAATCTAAAGTAGATCTTCTTCATATGCATCTTCAACTTATCAGTCCACTTAAAGTTACCTTTCTCCCTTAGACTGTCTTTGTCACCCTATTGTCTTTCGGTCTCCCGCCATTTCCAGTAAAATGTCAACTGCATTCATGCTGTTTTTCTCCCATATATAATGTGTGTCTTTTTTTTTTTCTTTTTCTGTGGATGCTTTCAAGATTTTCACTTTTTGTTTTTTAACATGTTGAGAATGGTGTGATTAGGTGTGGTTTTCTTTGTATTTCTTCAGTTTGGAGTTTGTTTATCTTGGTCAATCTTTAAGATGATGCTTTACATGAAATTTGGAAAAAAATTTTGCCATCATTCCTTCAGTTAATTCTTTTGTGCCCCATCCATTCACTCTTGTCCTTTGGTTCTTTTCAGACTTTTCTTTCCTCTCTGCTCTTCTCTTCCCTCTCTCTCCATTCTCTTTGGCTCTAGATTTAAAGAAATCTTCTTCTTTTTTCTTCATATTGGATAATTTCTTTTGATCTCCTTTCCAGTTCATTGACTCTTTCTTCTATCTCCAATCTGCAAAGCCCATCCTTTTCCTTTGATTTTGTATTTTCCACTCTAGATTTTACATTTCTGTGTAGTTCTATTTCTTTGCTGAGATTCCCTGTCTATAACAGTCTTTAAAGTTCTTAAATACACTTAAAATAGTTGCTTTAAGATTATTTTCTACTAATTCCTATATCTGTGTCATCTCAGGGTCTGTTTCTCTTGAATGATTTTACCCTGGACCTTCAGTTATGTTTTTGTTTCCTCACATGTCTAATAACTTATATTTAATATGGAGAACTGTGCATTGTAGAAACTCTGGATTTTCTTATATTTGTCTGAGAATATTTATTTTTGTTAAATTACTGAATGATCACCTTGTACCTATAAAGTTTGATCTTGTACTATATATGAGTTTATTTGTTTAGGTTTACCCTTAATTTGGGGCCAGTCCCTTAATCTTGGCACATAACCTTTATTAGTGTGTCTTCTGGTATTTTATTTGAAAATTCTAGGTATTTACCTGGTCCTGAATTCAAACTTGAAGGAATTTAAAAATCTGTCTCCTTCGGAGTAGGCAGTAGCTAAAATCTCTACACAATTTTTCAGTTTTTCCTGTTGCTGGTTTTCACTGGACTCCTGAAGTTTCCCCTGTATGTATACAGTTCTGGGACCACCCAAGGATAAAGGGATTTGAAAGAAGTTTAAATTCAAATTCGGGGGTCTATTCCTGAAGTTCCCTCCTTTCTTGTATTATGCTCTTTAGAGTCAAGACACTGCCAACATCATCTTGCATCTTCAGAATGGGCCATTTCTCAATTTTTATTTTTAATATTTTTATTGAGGTATGGTTTACATATCATAAAATTCATTCAAGTGTACTAGTCAATGATTTTTAATACATTTAGAGAGTTGTGCAATGATCATCAAAATCTAGTTTTAGAACATTGCCATCACTCAATGATATCTGTGTCTATTTGCAGTTGATTCCTGCTCCTACCCCAAGCCCTAGAAAGCTAGTGATGGGCTGTCTACAAAACTGCCTTTTTATTGGTATTTCATGTAAATGAAGTCATGCAATACATAGTCTTTGTTGCCTAGTTTCTTTGATGTAGCATTATATTTTTGAAATTCACCTATGTTGTATGAATCAAGTTTGTTCCTTTTTATTGCTGAATACAACTCCGTGTCAGATATATGATAGTTTATTTATTCATTCACTTGTTAAGGGACATACTGTTTTTTTCTTTCTTTTCTGGAAGCTTTTTTTTAAACATTCTTCAGGTGATACATTGCCGAACTGATGGTTATAGGTCAATGGACTGGTGTTTGGGAACCACAGATAAGGACTCATTTTTTAAAAAATTTAATAAGCATGTATTGAACATATATTTGTGTCAGACACTGTGTTAAACATTAAAGAAGTGAATAAGAATGAAATCCTAGCATAGAGGAGAAAATGAACCAAAAAATAAGTTTAATAAAGTATAAAAAATGCTGTGGAAAAATCCTTGGGCCTCCATGGAAGTGAGGTCAGTTCTCTATGGGAGAGGGAGTTAGAGGAAAGTCTTTATCGTAGATGTGAGCCTTGTGTATGATCTGGAAAGATAAACAGGTAATTGTCCACAGTGTAAATGATTTCCCTGTCTATAATGCATTTGGTTTTATTCTTCAGGGCCAGCAGATAGGTGCATGCATTGTGTGGTTCTGTCTGCCTGAGAATTGTATGGAAGGAAACACTCCTGTGAGTTTCTGCCAAGATGGAAAGATGGAGAAATCTAGTGGAGCCTTGGAAGATACCCAGTTCTGCCAAGCTATGCAAATACTTCTCAACAAGATAAACACATAATGGAAAAGAACACGGAGAACGAGGACTTGGTCGAATACTTTAGCCAAATTATTTCATATTCAGGGCCTCAATTCAGTATCTATTAAACTGAGATAAGAAATAATTTCAAAAGTAACCATGTAGTTTAGATTTAATGCATGGAAATAAGTGAGTGTAGGGATTGGCTTCTGAAAAAAAAAAATGCTAGTTTCCTCTCTTTTACTCACATGTGATATGCCCTGAAAGCTACAACAAGTTAACACAAATACAAGGCTTATTTGTCTTTAGCTTTCCATTTCTATTGCCTCCAGAAAGCTACCATCTTCTAAGTAAGCTGGGGATGTAGTAGCTGTTTCATAATGAGGCCTTGCTTCCTTCTAAATATGTGCTGATTGTCAAGGTGATGGAGGAGGTTCATTATTTAAAGGCATAATTAAAGGGCACTTCCTTTAGCTAACTAATGAGCAGTAAGTGCAGCAATATTTGCATGTTTAGACATTAAAGATGGGAACAGATGACTCGTAGAGGATTGGTGAGAGCAGGGAAGGTAGGACAGATTAAACTTACTGTTGGGCCTCTAGGGTTATTGCTGGGTAAGACCTCCTTGGAGGAAGTTCGTCTCTGAGGAGTCAGTTCCACTGGCTTCTCTTATTTCGTGGGATGAACAGCGCTCTCCTCACTGTACCTCATGAGCAAGCTGATCTTTACTTTAAAAGATGCTAAATCATGATTCTTCTCAAGCTGAGCTTGGGATGTGCTCCTAGATGGACACCCTTGCGCTGTTCTCAAAACTTAGGTATCAGCACAGATCGTGGTTCATTGATGTCCTCTTGGGGATTCACTTAAGTTGCAAACTCTTCCAAGCCTTTTACCCTCTTGGGGTGGTGCCTTTTACCCTCTTGGTGTATGCGTATTTTAAGATCATATTTAAGGCTTGTCTAAGTATTCAGTAAGAGATGTGGAAAGCACCTGCTATGTCTCCCATTCTTCACCCATATCCTGGGTGTTATGCCTGAACTGCAAGATTTTTATTAGAATTAAAAAAAAAAGTGCCTGGCACAAGTAACAGTGAAGTAATGCTGGTTCCAGTTCTCCCTGTCACTACACAGGGGACCTCACAGTGACCAGTGCTTTTATCGCATTTCTCTTAAAGGAGAGATTAGCATTAGAATTTGCTATTTTATATTAGCATTCAGCTTTGTCAATTTCTTGTCTTCCCATAGTGTGGGAGTGACAGAGAAAAATCTCTCTCCCATAATGGATGCAGACATTTGGATTGGATGCCAAGGAGGAGTCCCCTCTCCTCCCACTGGCCCCAGTCCCTGAGGCGGTCTGGAAAGACAGAGACACAGTGCAGCCAGGGTAGGGACAGAGTTAATGCTGCTTCCAAATGGGACCACCCCAAGGCTCAAGCACCTTAATTTATTATTGAAAAGCTGATTTAATTTACGAGGCATTTTTAATTGTGTTGACAGTATTGCCTTATTTTTAACAGAATGAGAGACATTGACTTTGAATATGCATTATGGGATGTCTACTGAAAAAAACATGTCCATTGCCTCTGGGCAGATGTACTGGCCAGAACACAAATAATCATTTCATGGGAGCAAAAGGAATTGCTGAGCAGCTGCTCGTGGGGGAAGAGAGACCAGAGAGGAGCCAGGTCTGCCAGCAAAGGGAGGAATGTAGAGAATACATAGCATATCTGATTAGTTTATCTATTTCTTTTTAAAAAGATTTTATTTATCCCTTTGTCAGAGAGAGAGAAAGAGAGTATAAGCAGAGGGAGCAGCAGGCAGAGGGGGAAGCCAGCTCCTCGCTGAGCAGGCAGTCTGATGTGGGACTCGATCCCAGGATCGTGGGATCATGACCAATGCTGAATGAAGGCAGACACTTCACCGACTGAGCCACCCAGGCATCCGATTAGCTTGCCTTTAACAGTTACATAGTCTTCTACCTTCAGCCCAGATGAGGGGATGGGGGAAGCCAGTGAGATCATGGCAGAGAAGGGAATGACATTCCTATAGGTCTGGATTTGACAAGAGTTAGGCTTCTCCCTTAGTACATGATAGTCAGAAGAAAAAGTAAAGAAAATCCATTGGGTAATGATGGAAATCCAAGAAAGCCCTGAGAAGGCAGCCCTTCGAGCAAATGGCTCCACACATATTGATAAATGCCTATGAAAACCCTCAGCGAGTTTGCAGACACTATGTCCACAATAAGACACTAATGGCATGATGAGCTTGTCATCAGATCTTGCTGTTGGCTAGGTAGACAGCGGCTAGGTAGACAGCCCACTCACTAACGTTTGGCAACACTAATCCACACGTCGCTACCTCCCTTTTGTGCACTCCATTCTGGTCTCTTGGTAACTTCCTCTCTCTGGTCCTGCTTCTGCCTCTGGAACTTTGCAGACATCCCTCATCTCTTTCTTCCCGGAGCTCACAGCAGGCACTGTGGGCTAACTTCTGTCTATAGATCAGAGACTTTACCCGTGTTGCAGGAGTGAGTAGAGCAGAGAGTTCATCTGGGAGGTGGTTCCAGGGAGCAAGAAAGAAAAGTGGGAAGGGTGAGTCAGGGAAAGGGGCAAGCCAGAACAGGACATGGGCGGGGGAGGGGTGGCACTGTGAGTTGGTGGCTGTGGCAGTGGGGGGGCCTGCTGCACCTGTGCCCTGGGGCAAGGGGGGCTCCCAGGGCTGGTTTCAGACTGTGTTCCCTGGGGCCAAGAGGCTCCTCTTGCTTCGGAGCAGGGCCTCAGGCAGAACGCTGAAAGGCACCTTGGGAAGGGGGGCAGTGAGCTTGAGGGGGACTTTCAGGGAAGCTGGTGACTGTGTCTCAGGAGCACAGAGAATCTCCCTGGTGTATCAGCTTTGTCACCTTTCAGCTTCTAGGGAGCCTCTGTCAAGAGTGAGTGGATTTTCTAGATTTGCTTTAGCATTTCCAGAAGCAAGCAGAGAGGCCTGAGTGTTTCTTCCCTGAAAGCAGAGAAGACACATTTTCCACTTGTCATGGCTGGTGAAGGGGCCAGCACCTCAAGCCAGAAGAATATGGTGTGGAGCCCAAGGAAAGGCTAAATGTGCCCCTTGGGGATCCTCCACAAGGGGCTTGAGGGAAGCGAGCTGTGGGTGGGAAGCAAGGAGCAGACATCAATGAGAACATTAGGACAGAGCTTTTCCCTCCCTCCCAGGACCATACTTTCTGAGGGGACAAAGGTATCCCTGCACCGGGCTCCGCAGAGCCTCTGGGTCCACCTGGAAAGCCTGGCCCAGGGACACCTCAGTAAGCTGTGGGGAGCTGGGAGGGGGCTGCATCTAGGGGCCAGGGACAGTTCAAGGCCTCACCAAGGCTCACGAGTGACGTACTGGTGTCCCTTTGTTGTTAGAACAAACCACCATAGACATAATAACCGAAAACAGCATGAACTTACTATCTTACAGTTTGGGAGGGCAGAAGTCCAAAACGAGTTTCAGTGGGCTAAAGTCAGGGTCCTGGCAGGGCTGTGTTCCTGCTGGAAGCTGCAGAGCAGAATCTGTTTCTTGGTCTCTCTTTTTTTTAGGCTCAGAGAGGCTGCCATATTGCTTGGGACCAGGTCCCACATCCCTCTGATCTCTGCTTCCTCTATCACATCTTCTCTGACTCTACCCTTCCTGTCAGGACCTTTGTGACTGTACCAGACCCATCTGGACAATGGGTTTTAGGATCTTTAATTTAATCATCCTTTTGTCCAGGGAATAACATATTCACAGGTTTCAAGGATTAGCAAGTGCGCATTTTTGGGAGCCATTATTCTGTCCATCACAAGTGGCCAACAGGGGAGATGAGCCCAGTTGAGGTGTCACGGCATGGGGTGCTCTGGGCCAGTGGTGAAGCAGGCACCCGGGCCAAGCTGCAAGGCCACCATGAATGGGTCTTTCCAGGGAGGGCGAGGGAAGGGGGGCATGGCTCAGGCAGTGGGCTGGAGTGGCGGCTGCCAGCATGTCGTATCCTCTCCAAAGAAAACAGAACAAATGCACTAAGTGTGTCACAAGTCACCTTTCCAGGGAGCAGATGATCCAGTCACTGCACAGTCCTGACCCAAGAAGACCGAGAGTATCCAGTGCGGGTGTGATGACCTTTCTCTGCCATGGCCATGACGCCATGGAAGCCAGCTCTCTGCAAGGGTCTGGAAGATGGGAAGAGGCAGGGAGAGGGACTCTAACAGAAGGGGCTTGTCTGGGGCCCCTACATAGTACAGAGAGGAAGAGAAAAGGGAGAGTATCTGTGACCCTCCCCATATCCGTTTTTCATTCAGAACAACATTGCAAGTTGGCATCTTATAAAAAGTCATTGGGATTCTGCCTAAAAGAGAGACAGGGAGAGAGAAAAGAGGTTCCAAACATTCTTCCCCTTCCGTTTAGGACACATGTTCCAGAAGGAACACAGAAGACCGGTGTGTGGGCAGGACAGTGAGTGGGTGGCCACTGCATTAGAGAAAACACAGCTAATGTATCTAAGAATTAGTCTTCAGCGGTGGAATTAGAGTGCTGACAAAGCCTGATTACTCTGCTCATTAAAAGGACTGGTCTGGACTGGACCAACCATTCTCCAATTAATTCCTTGGCACTTGGCTATAATAATGATTGAACTAAGCCATTTGACTCCCAGTGTGGCTGAAGAGCAGATGCTGGCAAACTGACTGCTTCGTTCTGACATTCATCCTCGCTAGGAATGAAGAATTTATTCACTTGTAGCTTCTTGCAGGAGCTCCAGATTTCCATGCAAGTAGAAAGGATCTGACCAGCACAGGCTCCAGCTCAAGACAAATGGGAGCCTTTGGCTCAAATCCTGGCTCTGGATTTGTTTCTGGGGAGACCTGGGCTTGTGCCTTACTGTCTCCTTCATGTAGGAGGAAGCAAGAAGACCACCGCCAGGTGCCTGGGTCTGGCACTTCCGCCCTACTTGCTCCTAGCCCTTCCCCCAGGTGTGGGGACGCATGCTCCCTTCCACCCCCCACTGGAAGCCCAGCATTTTTCTCCTTGCAGGGCAGGGGGCTGGTGCTATCAGAACAGGAGGGCACTCAGGAAGAACACATGGGCCTCATTTATGAAGATCCAAACCTCTGAAATAGACATGTTCTGGTGTGGTTTTCCCATGTGAAAATCATAGTGTTTCCGCTGTTGTTCTTTATCGGTCGTCTCAAATTGGGGACCAGAGTAGAAAGGTGGACGGCAGAACATTTGTCGAGTCTGATGATGTATAGTTTTAAATGAGAAAATACTCAACACAGGGAGGCTTTACATCAAAATCTGATTTGAGCTTCTGCACAGTTGGAAAGGCAGCCCGACACCTGGGTTCTTGGATGGCCTGGAGCCCCGTGGTGGCACAGTTGCAGAGAGGACCAGACTCTCCCCAGCCAGGCATCTTCCCTCATTCTCCCCACATGTTGGAGAATGCTCTCGTAGGCCCACACACCAGGCAGCTGTGTCCCCTTTCTCTGGGGACTTTTATGAGCTCTGGTACAGAGACAGCAACGGCCAGCAGAATAAATCTCACTCCTTCATCTTGTACTTATTGCAATTTTTCAGAGGCACATTTTTTTTTCCTTGTATGAGCTGGGGGTACCTGTCCTTTTGCTGGTCGATTGAGGCTATCAGTCAAGCTGTGTCTCCCAGTAAGGGGAACATGCTGTGAAGCAGCAGCAGGTTCCCCTCCAAGCACCGAGGAGTCCGAAGGGAAGATCATTAGAATTTGTGACAATGAGTCAACCACATCCAAATAATGATAGAGCCGGGAGGGGCTGTAAATTAGGAAACCTTTCCTGGGTGAGCTGGCAACCGGCCTTCGTTCTTCTCTGCTCCTGTCTGGGTTTGCTCATGACTCGCTGTAGGCTCTAGGGATTTGCATTAGCAGATCATAAGTAAAAATCCCATTAAAATGACATTCTCCTCATCATTAGGATCCCTTTACTGAGGTGCGCCGGATTGTCAGGGATGTTTCCTGGCGCGGCCTGATAATGGACTCAGCTGGCAGTCTGTCCACCCTGTAGCAGCTTTCTGAGGTGCGGGGCAGAGGCGCTGAGCTTCTGGAAGCACACGACTCCTCTGTGGCAACCGCCTCCCTCCCTCCGCACGCTCCCGAAGAGCTGGGTGCATTTTGTGCCCTGGTTTCAGTGCCCATGAGCAACCTCTGTCGAGTGCTTGAGCTCCTGGCCTGGCCGTGGGGAAAGGCAAGGGGGGACCCTGGTTCGAATGCAGCCCCTGCAAGTCATACTTGCATGATTCACATTTACTCATCTCTAAATTCTTAAATAACAAAATTCTCCAACGGTAGTCCATTCTTTTGGGGGATAAAGTACCAACTCAGTAACATGATATGAAAAGCCTCTTGTGTTTTAAATGACACCTGTTCCTCCAAACGTGGGTCCTAATACCTGCCAGAGCAATCCCCTTCCCCATCCCTATGGTCTGCCACACCGGAAGCCTACGTTCTCCTGAAGCTGAATGTCCTCACCTCTCCACCACCCTGGTGGCCGGGCTCCACCTCACTGAGCCCTTGGTGCTCGGTTCAGACAATGTCTCCTCTCAGGGGCTTTCCCAGGCCCTTATTCCCAGGCCCATGTCAAGTATCTCTAGAATGGGCTCCCACAGACTCCCCACACCAGGCCCCTGCCTTCTGCCCTAGCACATATCGATGTAAACTGTTTGTTTGTTTGCCCCCAAAGTGTGGGGCTGATCCAGCAGCTGATCCCGGGTACTGAGCACAGAGCCTGGCACATAGTTTGCATTTGGCAGAAACTGCTGACCGCAGAACTAGACGAAGCCCCATTAGGCATTACAACACTCATTATGCTTCCGGGAGCTCCGACGTGGGCCAGTAGACTGGCTTGAGTCCCTTCTGGCCCAGGCCGAAAAGTTCTTTAATAATTACAGAGTCACTACCTGGCAAATACAGTAAAATCTTTGGAATTAGATATCAAGACAAAAGCCGAACAACATTTGAGATCCACAGAGTAAAAAGTGGCAAAATTTTAGAATTTTAAAATGCTGGATAAAATGAATCAAAAGATCAATTAATCACCGGAGGTTATAAAAGTTTTTTGGGTTTTTCTCCTATATTTTCCCTTTCTGCCTCCCTCATGTCATCTCTCTCTTCTTTTGATCCATTCGCTGTTATGCAAACATTTACCAGGAACCAACTGTGTGCTCAGGGCTATAATACGCACTGAGGAGCTGAAGAGAATAAGAGACAGTTCGGCCTCCCAGGATCTCGACGCAAAGTGCCAGAAAGGCAGGGTAAGTGGGTTACTAGGGTACAGTAAACATTGGGATGGAGTTCTGTACGGAGCCTGGGGAGCACTGGGGAGAGGTAAGCCAGTGTGGTTTACTGGTGACCCAAGGTGGTTTCCTGGGGGAGGAGATGTTATCAAGTATATGCATTCTGCACACCAAGTGATTTACATCCAAGAAACTCTGGGAAGGTTCTGTCTACACAGCTGAATAAGGGAGAGAGAGGTCTGTGGCTGGGTCTATATGTACCACTGGATTTCTATGATGAGTGTGGTTGAGGTTTCCTATACCCTACCCACTGTGCCTCCTTTCAAAGGGGCTGGGGCTTCTGATCTCCAAAAAGTAACTTTTAAGTCTTTCTAATGTTAATTTTTTTGGTAAAGACTATGATGGACTGAATTGTACACCTCCCCCCACCCTATTCCCCCTGCACCCATTCATACACTGAAGCACTCCCACTCAGTGTGACTGTATTTAGAGACAGGACCTTTAGGAAGTGGTCAAGGTTAAAGGAGGTCATAAGGGTGTGGAGATCTCGATCTCTCTCTCTCTCTCTCTCTCTCTCTCTCTCTCTCTCTCTCTTTCTGTCTGCCATGTGATAACACAGTGAGGTGGCTGTCTACAGGCCAGAAAGCGGGCCCTCACTGGAGAACTGAACCAGCCAGCATCTTGATCTTGGACTTCCCAGCCCAGAACCGTGAGAACTCCACGTCTATTGTCTAAGGCCCAGGCTGTGGTACTTTGTTATGGCAGGCCCCGCTGACTGAGACAAGGAAGAAGACAAGGTGTGAGCAAAGTGAAGATCTGACAGTTTCATGGAGTTTCAGCAAGCCTATAAACATTTTGCATCTCAGTGATAATTCTGATCTCTAAATCAAAAAAATATTTAAAATTTAGAAGTGAATACATTTTAAACAAACATTTAGCAAGCTCACCAAAGCAGCAGCTTAACGTCATGAAAAAGGGCAGGTCTAGGCCATGGTTCGCCGTGTAACTTCAGGCAGGTCACAAGATGGTGGCCCCCTTTTCATTTCAGCCTCCGGACAAGTCCAGGGGGCAGAGGTGAGAGTGAGCTCAGGGGCCGTGTGCTTGATACAGAGCAGACGCCGATGAATGAGATCGGGGTAATCAGCAAAGTGTTCGGTGAACCCCAGTCCCTCCTTAAATTCACCACTTTGGGAACAGATTTCAGAATTCCTAGAGTCATTCTATCCTTATCTCTAGAACCAGAATTTCTTCCTCACCTATTTTTAATTCCAAACCCCATGACTTCATTTGCCTGCATCAGTACTTCTCAATCTCATCTCAGGAAACGCCGCAGGGCATCTGTAATTATCCTGGCCAGTATAGCAATATTCTTATTAAAACCCCTCACAATATGGAATTTATTTGAATTCATCTCAATTCATATTATGTATTTAAATATATCCCATAGAAGCCATATGGCACTTTAGAAGGTAGCTGAGAGGTTGCTGGGAAATCAAATAAGCAATGTCAAGATTTCACAATTTCTGCAATACCTAGAATTCCTAATTCAGAGGAACATATAGTAACCCAGATGCCATCTTTGTAAAACCCCAGGCTCTAGCAGGTTGGGACTTATTGGGACTAGATCAGGCAGTTGCCACTGGGCTTCTTCAAACATCTTTCCATCAGCTTGGCGTCCCTGACCTTGTCACTCGCCTGAAGTTCCAGCATTGAAAGATTCCCTGAGGTTAATGAATCTATCTTTAAAAGAGCATATGTCTGTGCTTCTGTGTGGATAAAAGGGGGCAGCTATCATTCTCATCTCAATGTAAATGACTTCCTTCTGGAACACTTCCCAGTAACATTCTCCAAAACTAGTCCTACCCGGGGCCTGGGTAGATGAGAGAAGGGGAGATTCTGAAACATTCAGCCCTAGACAAGGTGACACAGGCAGCACGCATAGTGGGTTTTAGGGGAAGGAAGGGAGCCTGAGGTCCCCAGAAGCCCAGGGGGGTGCCAGTCAGTAAGACAACAGAGGTAGCATCATCTCATCTGCTTCGTTAAGCAGACCTGTTTCACAGTCCCCTTCCCTGTCTGCCAGCACTCTCCCCCTTGAAAGTTTAAAGCCACTTCTTGAAATTCACTTGTGCCCTCCCCTCCGCCCCCCAGTTCCAGTCTAAGCGAAGGTCAGCGCTCGGCTTCTGCACAGAACCTTCCTCGGTGGCTCCACTCGCCAGAAGAGTGACCGCCACCCCAACAGCCTCAGCCCTGGACAACCCTGGCAGGCAGACGCTTCAAAGCCATTCCTTCCAACCAGACACTTCATTTGTCATTGGCAAGGATGACACAGTGGCCCTTGTGATCACCAGTCAGGAGGCTCTGGAGTGAGTCAGAGATTTTTGCACTTCAGAAAAGAACGCGCGCAGCTCACAGTGTGCCGTGTCACTGTTTACACCAAGGTCCCCTCGACCTGTGTCATGGGAAGCAAGGTTGCACTGTCACCCGAAAAAGGCAAGGGAGCCTCACGGAGCAGGCAAGGGTGCTTATGATATACAGATGTGCTAACAGAGATCACAAACTGGGCTCCAGGACCAAGAGGACCAGTGTCTTAGGAGTTCAGCCAGGAGCCAATGGACACCATACTTGCGGACATGTCCACCACCTGCTGGGGGGGCGGTCCCAGTGCGGAAGGGTGGCCCTCCCACCCCCAGCTGGGCTTACAGCTGCAGTATTTCTCTTGACTGAAGATGCTGTATGCCTCCCTGAGCTGATTTTTCCCAAACTCAGCAAGCGAGCAGAACTGTGAGGTGCCTCCTCGTTGCGCTCATCACTGGAGCACACTAGCGCCCCTGCCCAGGGGGACCTGGGGGGAAGGGGATGGGGGACGGGGGAGCCATACCTGGTCCAGCTTCCAGTGGAACTCCGCGGGGCGGAAGGTGTCGGCCTGGTCGAAGTCCTTGCGCAGGAGGAAGACGAGGCGGCAATTGTGCACGTACAGGGCGTAGTGGTGCCGGTTCATTTCTGCAAAGGTGGAAGGAGGAGCTGAGTGCCTGTGGAATCCCTGCACCCGTCTCTGCCAGAGGGGTCTTCCTGCTCCGTCACTGAGCACACCCTCCAAAGGGAAAGGAATGGGCATTCCAGTTTCCCCTTTTACAATCAGATCTAATGAGTGTTCAAGAACACACATGGTAGAGCTCACTGAAATAGAAGAGGACGATTCAAGAGAGCAAAACACCTGCAAAGAAGCCATTTGGACTTGAAATACCAACTAACTTACACTCAGATACTGCATTAGACCCGGGATAAAACCTACGTATTATGGGTTTGTTTTGTTTGTTTGTTTTTGTATAAATACTTCTGGGAAGGCTAAGGGGGCTCTCTGACAATCACGTCAGCTACCCTGGGCTCCTTTAGCACAGCTGGTTTCTCCTAGGGTGCTGGGCTTTTGTTCATTTCATCAGGCTTGAGAGTGGTGACCACAGAGCATGTTACCTCTCCCCTACTATGTGCAGCTAGGGGAAGTGGCTTCATAGGTAGCTGTTAGAAGGAGGGGACAGATTGGTTTTCAGCATTAGTCATAGCTCTGTATATTTCCAAAGCAATAAATAAATACCTCTCTCCCTATACACAATGGCTGGGATGTTTTCCTCCTCTGATATAAAGACTTCCTTTTCTGCTTAGGAAATCTCGCATGATGGGTCCCAGTCAAGATGTCCCGCAGCCACAAGATAACTGCCATTGGGAGGAGAGGAGCTGTTGTTCAACCAATATTCAAAGAACTCACATACATACTACACAGTAGCATACACAGAAATCGACCACCAGGCACATGCTCCAAGGTGGAGGAGCGCCCGGCCATGCTGACTCCAGGGGCCAACATGCCGTGGGGTAGTCAGCTCTGATGTGACACTGAGGCATCATCACTTAAGGCAGTGTGTCCAGCCACCCTTGCACAAAAGAATTCCCTAGAGGGGGACGCCTGGGTGGCTCAGTTGGTTAAGCGACTGCCTTCGGCTCATGTGTTGGTGACATGTTGTTGTAGAAAGAATATGGGCCCAAAGGTCAGACAGACTTTGGGTGGAGTTGTATCCCTGGAGGGTTCTGGAAGAATTTTTTAGCCTCTTAGAGCCTCAGTTTCCTTACCTGTGTCATGACACAGGTGCTAGATTGTCCTAATGAATCATGGGAGTTGGATAGTGATATTGATTCTTATACATCCCGTATAAACCTTGAGGTTTGGGTGTGAGGAATCAATACCAATCCCCCCTGTAAGCCTGGGCTCTAGTTGGTTTCCCTGCCACAGTGATTGGTTCAGGACCCAGGCCCAAGTCAGGCAATGCATGCCATTCTCTCAGCCACAGCGCTTCCGTCAGGAAAGTGCCTCAGTTCAAGCCAGTGATTCAGGAGGTTTCTGAGTGGTTCCAAAAAAGAACTCTCTTTTATAAGGAAGCAAATAGGAGAGATACTCTCTTTCTCTCTAGAAGTTGTAGTATATAACTGAGAGGCACGGAGCGCCTGCAGCCATGTTTGCTAACATGAAATCGATATACAGATGGAGGCAGATCTGAGAAATTACAGAGAAAAGGGCCAAGCCCTTGATCACACTTTGCCTGAAGCTGTCATAGCTCTGGGCATTTTCAGTTACAAGAACTCTACATTTCCTGTATTATTTTGATTTCTCTGATCATCTGATACCAGTTTGATCTATGTTTCCTATTTATTATAACTGAAAGCATCTTAACTGATACAACAAGGAAGGATGTGCAAAGCAGTGGCCAGCATGGCACAGTTGGCCGATTCTAATGTCTGGGTGGCCACTTGGCCTTTGGACTGATAAAATGCCCCGGCCTGATTATGGGCATTTTACTCAATATTTCTTGTTCCCCTCACAATTGCCCAGCTTATTTCCATTATCTATTGTCTACTGTCAGAAAAATATAGAAAGAAGGATTTTCCCCCTTTATTTTTATGTGGAGTCAGGAGCAGTCGTGTGTGAGAACGCGGACTGAGAAGAGTGAATGGAGGTCTGGAGTGTCTTCAAGTCTAGGAAATTTCTCCGTCACGGTCCCTCTGTTAGTCTGGATTCCTGGAGTCACCATCCACACTGGGGTCACTGGTTTATTTAGTGGGCAAGGGATACGGTACACTCAGAAATCCACTTCATTTCTTTCCATGACCCTTGGTGTTCTTTGTGGCAGCTCAATGATTAACAAAAATAATAATATTTAAATGAAATAATAAAGCCCAGTGACAGAATTTTGGATTGTTATGTAATTCATATGTTTAAAAAATGTTTTATCACAAAGAGAAAGGATCTGTATATAATGTTACATAAAGGAAACAGGGAATGTAATGGTATCACATGTATTATAAAAATAGTGAAAATCATAAGAACATTCTACATATACATAGAAATAAAAATAAGATTTTATTTGGTAATGAAATATGCCTAATGTAATCAGGAAATATTTTTAACCTTTAGGGTTTTAGGGGATTTGTGTATTCTCCTTTAAACTTTTTTGTTTTTCAGGTTTTCTGATATAAACATATCTCAAGAAGTGCTTCTGATATATAAAAGCCTAATAAAGCTTTGGTTTATACCTGATATTTTTAAAATTTAGGGCAAGCTGGTATTGACAGATTTTTTTTTTAAGTCAGCAAAGTTAGAGGAAGCTTCCCCATCCCCCATGCCAGTGCTGAGCTGCTTGTAAAGAACTGCTCTGTGTCAAGGCCAAGGTGGAGGAGCGCCCGGCCATGCTGACTCCAGGGGCCAACATGCCCTGGGGTAGTCAGCTCTGATGTGACACTGAGGCATCATCACTTAAGGCAGTGTGTCCAGCCACCCTTGCACGAAAGAATTCCCTAGAGGGGGACGCCTGGGTGGCTCAGTTGGTTAAGCGACTGCCTTCGGCTCAGGTCATGATCCCAGAGTCCTGGGATCAAGTCCCGCATCAGGCTCCCTGCTCAGCGGGAAGCCTGCTTCTCCCTCTCCCACTCCCCCTGTTTGTGTTCCTTCTTCCGCTGTCTCTCTCTCTCTGTTAAATGAATGAATAAAAATCTTTGGGAAAGAAAAAAAAAAAAGAATCCCCTAGAAACTCTCACTTCCTGCACCAGGGTGGGGCCCTGGCATCTTTGCATTTTTACGACCATGCTGGGTTTTGCTGCTGTGTAGCCAGGTTGAACACCATGGGTCCCAGAGCATGGGCTTGGAACTCAGGCCCAGAGGACCAGGTCTGATCCTGTTGCTCTGGGTAATTGGCTGCATTTCCTTGGACCAATCTTTCAAGTTTTCTGAGTTGAAGTTCCTCCTCTGTAAGCCAGAACATTGCTATCTATGTGACCTGCCTCCTCAGGGTATTTGATACATTTCGGAAAGGACTCTATGTATGTGGCTGTGAACCCCAGCCGGCGCCGCTTTGCTCTGTATGCAGGATCCTAAGCTGTTGTCTCATCGATGATACTTCTGGTTCATGAGGGGAGCGCCCTGCCAGGCTCTGCAAGGACCAATCTGTACAGTGATTCCTGGGATCATGCGCTGAGCTCTGAACCCAGTCCCAAACTTCAGTGTGATCTCATGCATTCTACAGGGTCCTTCCTGCATGAACATCCCAGAAAAACTCATACTTGGCAGAACCCATCTGACACAGACTAACTTTATGACTAACAAAAGCCAGGCAATTCTCTGTCTCAGTTTCTACCTCTGGAAATATACTAACATGTATGGTAAGGCATGATTAAAACAGGAAATATTTGGGAGTAGTATAATGTGGAATAAAATGAGAAGCAATATGATAAGAACATCATCAAGTAAATAAATTGAACACTGATTTTATATCTGATGCCGAGTGACTTCAGACATTATTTCATGTTTATTTCCCCCACTTTTCAGATGGGCGAACTGAAACTCAGAGAGATTAGCAACTTTTCAAAGGTCATACCTTAGAGTGGAAAGGCTGAGAAATGAACCTTGGCCATCCAGCAGTCAACAGTAGCTGGGCTGTGAGCCACTCGCCTTCCTTCTCACACTAGTATCTGCTGGGCTTATGGTTTATTTTGGATATTTTAACAAAAGTAGCACTTGAAATGGGAAATCGTGGAATTATACTTTAAGGTAGAGTTGTAGAATTTGCATAGGATATCCAAATGTGTGTGTGTGTGTGTGTGTGTGTGTGTGTGTGCGCATGTGCAGTAACAAGTGCACAGGACTGGAGTCAGCTGGATCTAAGCTTACATTTCGGTTCTCACTGGCTATCTACCTTAGGACAGTTATTAACCTCTCAGGGATGCTTCCTTATCCTTAAAATGGGAAACACAATAATGCTTTCCCAAAATTGTTTGTGGACATCTGAGAAACTGTCTAGGACAGTAATATCTAACATGGATTGCCTTTCTGATGTGTCAGGCACAGTTCTAAAGCACTACATATATCCTGATAAAATGTCTATGAGGCAGATAATACTAGAATGCCCATTTTATAGAGGGGAGAAGCGAGGCACAGAGAGGTTAACAACTTTCCCAGCATCACAACATCAGTAAGTGGTGGAGAGCTTTTAATCACCAAGCAGTGAACTGCCTTCTGCAGGCTTAGTATGGGGGAAATACCTACCAAAAGTTAGCTACCATGATCACATCTGGCAGTGACTTGGAAAATTACCATGACTCTTTCATTGAAGATAAACTTTTGGAAGACTTACTTATATATAACAGAGCAAAGGTGCTGCTGCTTTGAAGTAAGAATTAAGTCTCCCTGCCCCCCAACTCCCACCGCATGTGCAGTGGCCCTAAGTGACTTCTGGGGAGGCTGAGGTTCTGAAGAACTCAGTTTGAAAAGTACTAGTCCCAGTTTTTGCATTCTTTGTGTCTGTGCCTCTTCTTTCCCCTGTTTCCTGGTCCCACTCTCCCCCCAGCCCAGGAAATCAGTAGCTGGGAAACCAGAGATGAGAATAGTTTCTCAGGATGCCATCATGCTCTGACTTTTCTCTCATGTGGTCAGTGGCTCGTGTCTGTACCTGACCAACTGGGATCAAACGGGCAGACTCACCAGTCTTATCTGAGTTGCAGAGGATGGTTTCCTTCTCGGCCCTCACACCAGGGCTGGGGCCGTGTTTCATCCACATGGTGATGGTGAACTGGTCTGTCAGGTTCTTGGGCACAATCCCATCAGGGATCTTGGCCCCTTGTCTGCCATCAAACTTGAAGATCATCTCGCTGCTGTCCCCCAGCAGTCCTGCTGTCCAGTTGGTGGCAGCGCTGGGGGACGGCAAGAGGTCGATGATGCCAGACGAGGCTCCTGCAGGGCCCAGGGGCCAAAGAGAACAAAGGGTTATTCCTCACGGTGTGTCCTCACCTTCTATTTTCTGTTCCAGGGATGGGATGAACTGCTCAGTGTATTTACGTAGAGATCTGAGCCAACCTTCAGCTAGGTGACTCAGGAAAGGAAGGGCCAAATGCCATCCCTCCCCATCAATAACTTACAGACAAAAATGTTGCATGTGACAAGATAATGTACAATGAACTACTATACAAAGAAAAAGTGCTGGAGGGATTTCAGGAAATGAGAATGGGGGATTATGATAAGCAGGGAAGGTTCCTGGAGAAGGCCAGAGTTTGATGTGGATCAGTGAATTGATTCATGCCTTCATCCATCCATTAACCTAGGAGCCGTTTACTAAGCACTGACCATGTGCCAAGACCCCTCTAGTCACTGGTGATGTAAACGTGAATCAACACAGTCCCCGACCTGGGGTAGCTCAGAGCCAGCAAGTGCACAGACAGCTATGACAAGGTGATAGGAGCCGGGACTGGGAAAAGTTCTAGGTCCTGATGCCGTGGAAGGGAATGTGAGCCATGTTGTACTCACCACACTTTTTTTTTTTTTCTTGGCAAGCATTATGTTTAGGTCAAATGGTACAGAGGTCAAGAGAACATGGGTTCAGGAGTCCTCAAACTTGAATTTGATGCCTTGCACCACGGCTTGCTAGCCTTGCGACTGTGAGCACGTCCCTTAGCCTTTCTGCCTCTCCAGCTCCCACCGTGGTATCGCCCCTCCCACGGTGGGTGGTAGGGACTGATGAGACCCTGCCTGAGGGCCTGAGTGGTGTGCCAGCTGCATGGTGAATACTCACCCACTCCCTGTTACCTGTGACTTTATGCTTAAGATGATTAGTTTTGCCACCACTCTTACTCCAGACGAAAGCATGAGCACTAAACCTGAAGCAGGGGGAGTGTCACAGGCAGATTTATATCTTAGGAGGGTCACACCTGCAGCTTCGTGGAGGGTGGAGCTAAGGTGGGCAGGAGGGGCCGGCCTTGCTGAGAAGACTGGAGACCGGGGGACAGCTACAGATCTTCCCACTGAAGATCTCCAGGGCCAGCAGAGCTCTCCACATCTTTATGTTCCCCACAGGAGCAGGACTTGGCTCTTTCGGGAAGGATGAGGGCCAGGGTTTCCTGATATTGTCAGGGCATAAGAGTCAGGGAGTCTAAGGTGTGTCAGTGCAGGGGGTCAGTGCTTTCCCAGGATGGCCCTGACTGGCCCGTCACAGACGCTGATGGGTTTTATGAACAGTAGTTGCGTGCATTACCTGATCTTTGCCAGAGATCAGTGGACCTGTGAATTCTGTGTATCAGAGTCTCATTCCATCTAGGACTGGGCTCCAAAGTCAGCTTCCACAAACATGTACAGTTAACTGACCCTTGAGAATCCTTCAGGAAGGGGCCATATTGGAAACCAATATACTTCCCTGAAAATGCTTAACCTGCCAGCTTTCCCTTTAGCCTTGGAGGAGATGATCAAGTCTAGGGTTCGGCACCCATCAGTTTGCAATTGAAATTGATGCTGTGTGAGAAATAGGTATCCATGGAGGCCATGGCTGTGTTAGCCTGGGAGAGCCTCACCCTGGGAGAGCGCTCCAGGAACCTTGGCGTCTGCGAGGGCCAATTCATGATCGCCCTCAGCTTATGCTTATTAAGGGGGACGGGACAGGATGGACGGTTTTGGCTGCATCATTTACATGTGTATTTCCTAGGGCTTGGGGGTTGGTGCCAGGCCCGACACACAGCAGGTACTCCATTAACATTTATAATGGCCTTTCCTCCCACTGGTGCCTCCATGAAATGCTTCTAGCCATCTACCCAGTGGTCCGGTGAGTCTGCCCAGGCAGCCTGCTGTCGGGGCCCCACACCTCTTCTCAACCTTTACTTGTTCTCAACCCACACCCCTGCAGTCTTGTCTGGTATCCATTCTATTTATCTGCTAAGCTGATTCACACTAATATTTTAACGACTAACAAAGCCTTAAGTGTTATCACCCTCCAAAGGTGTCTGAAAGAAATAATGTATCTAGGCAGCAGCAGGCAGAGATTTGGGGGTAGTTTGGGAGTGGAAGATACGCCGTCTTTTGGAGCAAATGTGTTGTCTTAGAATCGCCAGAATAATGTAACATGGCAACTACTTCTTTGACCCATAGGTAAATCGGCTCTGACACCACGATGTGTCCAGCGTGTAGACAGCCCGGGAACTGGCACACTGAGAGAGACTGTCAGTTCCTGAAATCGCAGGTGGCCAGAGAGGGGCAGGCTGAGTGCTCAGGGCTCCTGGCCACCAGCTTAGGCCGGGGAAACCGATGCAGTTGAGCACAGTCAGAGCTTTGCCACTAATGCCATTATTATTATTCTCTTAGGAACCAGTTTTGCGGCACTGAGCTCCAGACCGGAATCAAGTATCACAACGCTTTTTCTTACTCATGTACATGGTAAACACTGCTGTGATTCCAGTCTACAGGTAAGAACCTGAGACCCTGTGAGCCCAAGATCACAACTAGCTAGTGAGTGGGCCCATCCGCAGGGCTTTGCAGCTCCAAAGCCCATACTCCCCACTGCACCACCTCAATGAAGCTGAAGGGAGATCTTGTAACCTCCTCCACATTTTACAAATGGAAAGCAAAGCCCAGAGAAGGGAAATGACTTGACCAAGGTCACAGTCACCCAGCTAGCTAGAAGCAGGCCCAAGCTCTCAGAACCCCAGCTAATGTTCATTCTACGGCACAGTATGGTGTCTTGCCAAGCACACAGCCCAGTCCCCTGGGATCCCTTCTCCCTACATGGGTGGCTGTCTGCAGAGAGGCACGCTGAAGACAGCATGTGCTCTGGTAAGGCCACTGACGAAGACTTCCTTGATTCCATGGTGAGGAGAGCGGCAGGCCACCCCGCCTAACCCACAGATGTTGCCTCCCAGAAAGCAACAAGCTGTAAGGAACCAGATGGTGCAAATTTCCCCAACCTAGCAGCTTATATTTCATTTCTCAGTGCACTTAAACAAACTGAGAGAGATTTACTTTCTCCCAAAGTTCTCTCTCCCTCTCTTCTCCTCAGGGGATCTCATGGAAAGCTGTGAGTAAACAGCACGCATCACTTGCAAAGATGGCGCCCACGTCTGCACACAGGATAGATTTAAGAAACTCCTTGGGAATCTCTGTGAAGGTCTCTGGGACCCATCAGGCTGTGTAGAGTCCACACTGGTCTGGTGGACAGCAACTGTAGCTTGAGTCGGAGGAGCTTGGGATCAGAGTTGAGGTGAGATTCAAGGTCTCTGATCCCTAGAGTTGGGAAGCATCTTTGAGTCAGCAAGGAGATAAAGATGGGGTGAATGAGGCAGATTTCAGGACACATGTGTAGTGTGAACACAGTAATGGAGCCTGAGGCACTGAACTTCTTAATTGCAGGGTTTGCATTCTGCTCTGGATGGCTTTGGTCAGGGCAGAGAGTCTTTTGCACTTCGAGGTGAGCCTGTGGCAATAGTGATTGACATGGAGCCTCAGGTCATGCCTCCTCCTGGTCTACCACAGGTCAAGAACAAGTGGGAGGGTCTCAGGGGGGGAGGAACCATTGTGACCAACGACACAGGTCTCATCCTGTGAAGTATTCTCACAGTTGCAATGCCAACTCCCTATTATTTCCATAAATATTTATGTGACTTCCAGGTTATGCCAGGCACTATGGGGAAAAGGCAGCAGTGGACCAAACAGAAGCTGTTCCTACCTTTAGGGACCCAGTAGAAAACCTTTAACCTTTGGTGGGTGAGCCAGGTCAGTGGCAGAGAGTCAGGGGAGGGAGATCTTGTAAGAGGGAGGCCCTTTTGACAAATGCTGTCCTAGGACTTCATGTTGGTCAAATGCATTCTGTTCCCCACATGCTTCTCTGACCCACTGATGTCACTTAGCCATGTGACTTCCTCTAATGAAATGGGAGTGCAAATGAAGTGTCATTTCAGGGCAGAAGATTTAAGAGTGAGTTTGCAGTTCTCCATGTGTCTTTTCCATGTGCCCTGAGATCCACAGAGCTCTACATAAAGGCTATTTGTTGGCCTCGGTTCCAGTGGGAAGCCACATGGAAGAAAGCCATAGCCAATCCAAGAAGGACATGCAGTAGGAATGATCAATAAACCTTTGTGATTTTGAGCCAATGAGATGATAGGGTCATTTGTGACCCTAGCAGCATTGCCTGCTTTCCTGATGATCCACATAAGTGACTGACATCAGAGGCTATGATTCCCCTTTCTTCTTCAGCATGCTTCAGCATGGACAGGGAGGACTTTCTAATATCCTTTCAGGAGTTCACATGCTGTTGACCTACGCAACCAAAGCATCATTCCACCTCAGGAATCCTAGACAAGAAGGGCTCCTGCAAGGCCTCGCAGTGGGGAAGCTGGGCCTCCAGGTGGAGCAGCTGGGCTCTGGTGGAGGGGTGGTCAGCCAGGCTCCTGGAGCAGGGTCATGGATACCCAGCAACTGGATACCCAGTCGCTGACCAGCTGGGGCAAGGCCACTGCAGGTAAAGACCTTCTATCCAACATGGGAGAGTGTGCCATAAGATTGCTGCTCAGAGGACACCAAAGAAATCAGCACATCCCCAGAGAAGCTCCCTGCCTCCTGTCCTCCATGAGTCAGGGTGTGCGGCCCTGTGCTGATGTATGGTTAAGAATTTAATCTGATTCCTGATAGGCGTGCACCAATTTTCCTTAAAGCAATAGGCCTTCTTCTGCTCTCTGAGAGTCTAGGGGACTGACACTCAAGCCCTGAAGCTCCACGCCTTTGACTAATTCTGAATGAGGACGAGCTCTGTTAAGCCTCACAGTGTACTAGAAAATCATGATCTTAATTTAAAAAAAAAAACACAACATGTCTTCCCCGGAGGACTGAACTGTCAAGTCATCGTATTAACTTCTATATAACCTCAAGAAGTAGAGCATTTGGACACTCAACAAATATTTGTTGAATTAATAAATACATAAATGATGAATGAATGAATGAATGAATGAATAAACAAATCATCTGTGAAAATCTTCTGGGCTCACAAGGGCATATGTCCTGGGCAGAGCTTAATGTCTGGTAATCGTGAGTGCTCTGACAGTTCGACCACTTGATTTAAGCCTGTGCTCATTCTGTGGCCTTTCCTTCAATGGGACCTGCCCTCATAGTTCCTGACTCCACATACAAAACTGCTGACCTGGGCAGCGTGCGTGGAGGTGTAGGCCGGTTGCCAGGAGCCCAGTGATCCCGAGGAGGAATAGCCCCTGGCCTCTGCACTAGGAAAGGCCTGTGTGCCACCAGCTGCTTTTCTAGTTACTGTAATATGTAGTGACTTAGGGGCATTGAAGCAGGCCCTTCCTGGGGCTGCTGGTAATGTCAAATTTAATTTGACCAAGAGGTCTTCCTCAGGGTTTCATGGTGCATTGCATCCTCGAGGCAGCGCTGTGACACTTCACTTCTGGAAAGCCTGGGACTGAGATGACAGAGCCCTTCATCTTGAATCTCTGAATTCAGAGGAAATGATAAGCAGTTTGGTGAACTTCTCCAGGAAGCCTGGCTTTAGGTAGAGTGAGGTTGGTGGTGGGCCATCTGAGGCTGTGTTCTACAAGCTCGAGGGGACACTCTTCAGGGTCCTGCATTGTTTTTATTTCGAAGCAGAATACAGGTGTCTCAGTGTGGGCCCAGAGACCCGTTTCAAAAGCTGCCGTACCTGTCAGGTCCTTCCTGACAATAGACTTTGAACTAGCTATTGTCAGCTCCTGATGGAGCTGGTGGGAACAGGTGGGCGGTGGCTAGACAGACGAAATGCCCCTCCACAGAGACACCCCTGCCCGGGTCACTGAATAGCTACAGTATCACAGAAGAGATATGGCAACTCAAAGACATCCAGGAAACACCTCCAGGATAGCCTTCCTGGTGTACAAAGGCCAGGAGAATACTCCTGAAGGGAAAGGTTTGGAACAGCATAGCAGGGAGAGATTCTGATGGGAAGAAACCATGAGCAAACATTTAGGGATGAGAACCAGCCAGGCACGGGGACAGAGGAGGTGTCCTGGCCAAGAAGAGGCAGAACATCAGGAAGAATCCAGCTATGGCAATGGATCGGCAGGGTGGAGGCAGGTCCTTAAACGTCCAGAGTCAGGCAGGTGTTGGACACCCACACCTGGATGTTCCCCAGGTCCCCCTAGTCCCTAAATCCACACATGCCTGGATACCTAGTTCTGGTTGGTGGCACCCTTGTCCAGTTGAATACTTACACTAGAGTCATCTTAGATCCCTTCTCTCTCACTCCTGACAGCTAATCCATCATTGATTAGCTTGCTGATTTTGCCGCATAAGCTGTCTTAAATGCATCTCCACCGCCACTCCCCTGGTTCAGAACTCATTATCTCTTGCTTAGACCATGGAAATAACATACTAATTGGTCTCCCTGTTTCCATCCAAAGTCAATAAAGGTTTGGAAGATAAAAAATGCATGGCTGCTGAGGCTGAAAGTGTCGTGGCCATTTCCTGGTTGGGAACGCCTGCAAGCAACTTGTTCATCATCCACCTAAAACACATAGAAGGTTGTGCTGAACCCAAGCTGCCCCACAGGAGCAGGTATTGTAACCCAGACTCTGTTTTGGAAGTGATCCGGCCTGCATCTCCTTTGCAGTTTGGAAAGAGCACGGGGCCTCATGCACTGCCTCCTTCCAAAGCCCACTCTCGCACTGGACACACATCTGGGTTCCACTCATTTGCTTCTGCCCTTTTTCCCCTGAGCTCTCACTCCGTGGGATTCAAGACTCAGACTCCGGTCACGGAGGCAGGAATGGCCCTGCTCATCAGCTTCCTCAGAGTCTCCACAGTGTTGCGGGTGCCCCTACCAGGAAGGTCACCAGAAAGACACACAGGCCTCCCCCCATAAAGGGTCGCTCCTGGAATCAGGGGAGCTCACGTCTTGGGGAAAAGCTGCTTTCCTCACTGAATTACCTGCCTTCCTGCAAGGCGACGCCAGCAGCCCAGAAGGAATGAGCGGTGTTAACAACCAGATGCAATTTTGCTCTAAAGTTTCTTCTCTCAGAAAAAAATCCTTCTCACTCTCCATATCTCCTCATCTCTCCCCAGCAACATTCAAAATCAAATCACAAGTGCGTGCCCTTGGGCCCATCTGATCTTTAACAACCTGATTCCATCATTTCCTTCCCACCCGGAGGAGTTTAGGAAATAACTGTAACCCACGGTGGCGCAGGGTCGGGTTGACTTATAATCCAGGTGCCCGGGGAGCGAAATGGCATGTTCCTTCACAGTACGGTATCGCTGGAGATGGCTTCTCTGCACAGGAGTGAAGGAGGGTGCCGGAGGGCCCTGGCATCCATTTTTGCAGGAGCTCTCTGGAGCACTGAAATTGTGGTATTCTCCCCAACCTACTGCATTGTTCTGAAGAAGCCTGTGTCCCCACAGGCTTGTGACAGCCTCGTGACATGATTAATGGGACATGGCCCAAGTAGGGTCTACTTCACTTTCACTTCTAGACTTTTCACCTGATTCCTTGGGCAAGAGCAGTGTGGGTAAAGATGTGCGTGTGTGCCTGTGCGTGTGTGTGCGCGTGTGTGTGCGCCCGTGTATGGTAATGATAAGGGAGGAAGAGTTAGCCCCAAATACAAGTCTAGTCTAAGAGTAAGCTCTTTTCGAAGCTCCCACGGCACAGCTGGGGACCCAGATCTGAGTTCTTGAATATTCTTGGAGAGAACAGGAAAGCAATGAAATGTATGTGGTCCTCCTCACGCCAACGCCCATTGACACATCCCGGCCCGGCTTGCCATGCACAGGGGACCATTCCCACCATGAGGAGCGCTCCACAGGCCCACTCGAGAGGCTGCCATTCTAGTTGCCGCAGCCTGGCCCAGCTTGACAACTGACGAGCCAAAGAGCCTGCATTCGCGGACGAGCGCCTTCAGATTCTGGCTCCGTCACCTTCTAACTAGGGTCTTGAACCAGCCATATTTTCCTTTCTGGGCCTCAAATTTTCTATCTTTAAAATGGGATGAATAACAGCTGCCTCACACTGATGATGAGAGAGTTAAACAAAGCAATGCATGTGAGGAGTGCGGCAGGCACACTCAGTAGGTGCTTCAGAAGCTGTTTCCTTGTGTAGCACTTCTAGGGGGCCGTTTCCATTTCCTAGCTCCTAGTGGCTCCTTTCCCTGGCCATTGACTCATGGAGACAGCAGGTCCTCTCCCCTGAGCTGGGACACCTCCACCTCCACCCCACCCGCTGCCTAAGCTGTCACATGGGGCCCGTGCTTGGAAGAGGCCTCTAGCTTGGTTTCATCCTTTGCTGTTGCAGCCTTAAAATTTGTAATAGTTTTTGAACAAGGGTCCCCCATTTGCATTTGCACTGGGCCCTGCAAATCATGTAGCCGGTCCTTTGGGGAGGAAACTGACCTCACCCCAGGTGACAGTCAGCACCCTTCACACTGGCCCCTGGTCAGGTGTCTCTTTCCAAACCAACACAGTGGAAGGGAGCCAGCGTTTGTTCAGGCTCTGTGGTAGGTTCTCTTAAATACACTGGGTCCTTAATTGCTCTTTTGCTGATGAAGAGTCAAGGCTCTGTCACATGCCCTACCCATAGCACACAGTTGGTAAATGGTGGGGTCTGGCCGGGTGCGTCTGATGCCGAGAGCTGAGCCCTCTGACCATTTAACCATAATAAGTAAACTTAATATTCATCCAGGAGTTACATATGTCACTGCGGTTGGGAGAAACTCATTCTTTCATTTCATAAGATATGCTTTGTATAAATCATTTTTTTTTTAAGATTTTATTTATTTGACAGAGAGAAACACAGCCAGAGAGGGAACACAAGCACAGGGAGTGAGAGAGGGAGAAGCAAGCTTCCCGCCGAGCAGGAAGCCCGATGTGGGACTCGATCCCAGGTCTCCGGGATCATGACCTGAGCCGAAGGCAGTCGCTTAACCAACTGAGCCACCCAGGCGCCCCATGTATAAATCATTTAAAAGCAATGAATTAAAAAACAATCCCAACAGGAAAAAACCTACCGCATAATTTCTGAAGGGATCTCTCAGAGTAGGTCTCCCGGTCGCAGCCCTTCCCAATGTAATTGGTCTGCAGCTCCGTGGTGATCTGGATAGAGGACACAGCCCCGTCGCACGTCTCCAGGTGGATGCTGGGGAACAGCGGCACGCTCCCTGAGCCCGGCTGATACTCAATCCTCTTGGTCCAGTCTGAATCAACAAGGAAAAGATGAAAGTCAATCAGGGATGGCCAGTTCTGCCATAACTCTTGGTCTGAAAACGGGAATCTGTTCCAACATAACTGATATATTGGGGAACGATTGGAGGACAAAGGGAATTTCCCACTTGCTTATGCAGATTTCCTTCCTGAGCAACACGAGGTGAAGGCAGAAAACAGCAGCCAGCTGAGCCGAACCAGGTAGGAAGGCAACCAGAGAGGGAACACAAGCAAGGGGAGTGAGAGAGGGAGAAGCAAGCTTCCCACCGAGCAGGAAGCCTGATATGGGACTCGATCCCAGGTCTCTGGGATCATGACCTGAGCCGAAGGCAGTCGCTTAACCAACTGAGCCACCCAGGCGCCCCATGTATAAATCATTTAAAAGCAATGAATTAAAAAACAATCCCAACAGGAAAAAACAAGGCATGCACGTGTACATACCTCAAACACTCAGCCACCACGCGACGCACTGTGCCCTAGGAGCCACTTCACCTGCCCCCACAGTGACAGTGTTCCTGCCATTCAGAAAGCACCCCCCTCCCTGTCACAGCACCGCCCCTGCTGCAACCCTCCCCTGTCCTCTGCTATGGTTAAACACCATATGTCTTAAAGGTGAGGTGTAGGATTCACTGCAGGGATTCTCTCTTTCTTGACCATTGAACTTGTGTAAAATCATGCTAATTTGTTTTCTTTCTTTCTTATGTGTCACTGATGACATTTTTGAGTGTTATGCAGCTCACCCCATTCCTCCCATTTTGCCCAGTGGGGTGATTTTTTAGGAACACATATGTCCTGTCACAAAACAAGAGAGCACGGTAGTTCAGGGTTACTTGGGGTCAAGTTGTGGGGCATGGGATTCTTTCTCAAGCTTTCAGGACTGTGACCCATTCGAGTAGGGTCAGTGGGATTTTCACTTCTTTTTAGTGGAAAAATAATTTGGAGACAAGAAAGTGTTGGAGAGGAAAAAAAACCACAATGAAAATGGCACCACACAAATAGAATAATCAATGAAAGTAAACCCCAAGAGGGAGCGTACCCATGGATTGACTGGAACAACCACAGCAGCAACTGAAAGGCAGAGGAGAGGCGAGGCAACGGTCACCGTGACCGGTCACAGTGCTTGCTGACAGCAGCCAGCCTGCCATGCTTGGTGAGGACGTGCGTATGAGAGGTTGCGTAGCCCTAAGTCAGACTGGTGGGTAGAATCAAGCAATGTGACATATGGATACTATTAGTTGATGAATCCCAAATGTTTGTCATGTAGAACTTTGCTAGGAACTATCCTTTTTCTGAAGCAGAAATAAAAATCTATGAAATTGCCTGCTGTCCCAGTGAGAAATGGAGGAAGTCCGGCATTCATGGGTCAGTGTTCTTTGCAGGCACCCAGTGGGCCACTGGCCGCCATCTTGAGCAATTCCAGTGGGGGGGGGGGCAGATGCCCTTGTTCACTGAGCAGCCATGTGTTTGGGGCTTCCACGTGCCGGCTCCGCTTGCAGCCTCGAGGATACAACGGCGCAGGAGGCAGGAAAGGTCCCCACCTTGCGGAGCTGGTGTGGGGGCTGTTTGGAGGGGAGGCCTGTGCTGTCCTGAGAGGGTGAGCCTAGGAAAGGGAAAGCAGTGACAGAGAGGGGCTCTTTAGATGGAGAGAGCTCCTGCCTGAGCTGAGGTCTGCATGCCAAGGATGAATGTGCTTGGGAAGCCCGAGAGAGGCGGACTTGAAGCAGATGCCCCAGCGATCTTGGTTTGACTCTGTCTGGCAGGAAGTTCTTGGGCAGGTTAATGAAGGTCTCCAAGCCTCAGGCACCTCATCAATAAAAGAGGGACCTTACAGTGTTGGGGTGAGGACTGAGGGCCTCCACGTGTGCATGGCATGAGGTAGGGCCTCAATCACTGTTGTTCTGGGAGAGGAGGGGAGATATTCAGTCTTAGCATGCTGCAACCCTGCCACATGCCAGATAACGCTGGAATCTGGATTTAGGTCTGAACCTCCACGCCAGCTACCCTTTCAGGGATTTTCTCAGAGCAGGCCATAAGCAGAGACTGCACCCAGGGTGTGAGGTGGGTCACCAGGAACTTAGCACAGGACAATATTTGGATGGGAGGAACTTCATGTGAAAGAGAATGTACCTAATTGCATGCTTTTCCTCACAGCCCCCAGGAGCTCTGTCCTGACTAGCCCATCGCCTTCGGGAGGACGAGATCATGGGACCGCTCTAAGCCATGCTCCAGAGGCCCTAAGCTTAACTAAGATGACCCGCTGGAGGACAGGAGGGCTTTTTGTCAGGTGCCTCTGAAGGTCACAGGGCTGTAAGAAGCAGTCTACAAACAGCCAGCCTTGTGTTTGGGTACAGTGTTTCATGCCTTTGTGCATTTTATCATGCTGTGTCTTCTATAAAGGGCTCCCTTCCTTTCCCCTTCCATCTTGTTAACTTCATGCAACCTGTCCAAGTTTCTCCCATCTGGGTAGATGCACTCATCCGTGGCCCACCGCATCCCTAGCATTAGACACAGTGTTACACTCTCAGCTTCCCAGTTACTCTGAGTTTCTATCGCACTCTATGCCCGGTGCCTGGCACGAAGTAGATGCTCCCTTGATATTGGCAGAAAGCATGAATGACTCCTATGGGATTTATTTGTATGCTTGCCTCCCTAGCAACAGGGAGCTCCTCAAAGGCAGGGATTGTGATGTTTATTTTTGATCCCTCTACACTGAGGTGGGAGCACCGGGAATATCCACCAGGCAGATCTGGGGAGCCTGGGACGCCTGAGCTGACTGCTGCCATGGCAGCCTTCCCTGAGCCCCAGACAGAACTTGTGGCCTCCTTGCCCTTCTCTGGTACCGCCCTTGCCTGCTCCTACCTCCAGTCCTGCCGACTCACTCACCCTGACAGCAGCCCATAACTCCTGGGTTCTTTCCATTCTCAGCAAGGCAGGTGGGCCAGAATTGAGGATAGGAGAAGCTACTTCCCTGATAATAAGAAATGGCATCCAGCAGGAGGCCTCGTTCCCTCCCTGCCTCACCCCTCTTCCCTTGGATCTTCCACCTCTTTTGAGGAGCAGATAGGAACATGGAGAAAGTGGCTTCGTGTGCGGTGCCATGGGGTGAGCCCTGTGACACCAGTCCTTGGTGTCCTGTCTTTCTGCTGATGGAAGGTCCTCCCGTATCAACTGCTTTCTGGAAGTCTCTTCACTAGAGGAGCCCAAGACATCCGTGGTATTGATTCCTTTTATTCTGTGCGGGCTGTGGGTATCTGGATATTTTGCTGGTTATCTCTGATGACCTTCTGCCTGAAATCCTTTTTGGAAGGAGCACCAATAAAGAAGGGCGAGCTTCCTGTTGAAGCTTCATGATAGGAATGTCCCTGATTCACAAGCTTCCTAGACTTCTCCGAGCTGTTTCGCTTGCAAACAAAATCTTTCCAGTGTATAAAGGACCTGGAGACAAGTTTATGAAGTGTGGTTCAATTGTTTTCTTAAGTGAAGAGCAAGGAAGCAGCTCCATTTTGTTTTGATAAATCAGGCTCAATTACCCCGTAAAATTCCTGGAAAAATGAAGAGTGAGTGCCTTTGAATTAAACTCCTCCTCCATGGGTTAAGGATTTAGAAACATGATTGTTCTATTATAACTCCTGCTAAATTTGGGGAACACATGTTTTCCTATCGGGAGACTATTAACCACTTGGAAGTCTCCAATTAGATGCCTGGAGGTGGAGAAAAGCAAATCTGAGACTTTTGGAAAGCACAGGCTTTGGGGGTTCTTATAATCCAAGACATTCAGAATTGTTGCACTTCGGTATTCAGCTGTGACACCAAAGGATGAAAAGGAATGACACAGGTGAGCCCAGACACCCTTCATTCCTTAACTGTGTGTGCTCACACACCTCCAGCTCCTCCTGGTCTCGGCTGAAGAGGCATCAGGTTTTCTAGCAGATCTCTGGATTCATACAAGGTGAATGTCTGGATGTGGGGAGGCTGGCAGGGGGGGAGGGGAGGAAGGGGTTTCCCCCTGCACAGGATCATGCAGGCAGCTGACATTCTAGCCAGTCTCTGGAGGCATCAACCGTCTGGCATCTTTCAAGACGTCCTCCAGGAGGTGGGTGATTTTGATTTGGGCACCAAGGGATTTCCTTTCCTACCAGGAAAACCTAGGGAGTTACTTTTGTTCCGCAGCACGCACCTTTATCTCCGTGGCCATCCAGTGCATCTGAATTGGGGGTGAGTTAGACGGTAGAGTGGGGCTGGAGAGGTAAGTAGAGGTCAGATGATGAATACTAGTGAGGAATCATCAATGAGTGCTTAGTAAGGGCATAAAGTATCCGATTCTGCTTTTAAAAGGTCATTTGGCAGCTGGATTAGGTCTGGTGTTCATTTTCAGAGCATTAGAACACTCCTGTCATCAATCCATGCAGATGGCCCCCTCTGACAGGGTCATACCATGGGGAATTAACGTCAATTCAGTTCGATTCAGTTTAACTAAATGCAAGAGTGTTTGATTCTGCAGCTGGACAGACTCAGGTTTGAACCCTGGCTCTGTCAATTCTTGGCTGTGTAGCCTGGAATAAATCACTGAACCTCTCTGAGCCTCATTTTGCATCTTTTGCATTTTGCAGAGTTGCTTTAGGGATTGGAGAAAAGGTGTGAAAAGGACCCCAACAGAGAGCTACTCTTACAACTACGATTATTCTTCTTGTATTATTCTTACCATTTTCAGATGCCAGGTCTTTACTGAGCATCGACTAAGTGCAGGCAGAGCCCTAGGCACGGGAAGCAGAGAAGTAGGACTCATAACCTCTATAAACTGGAAGGAGCTCACAGTGCAGGCAGTAGCAGCCCCAGGCAGCAGCCAGCTTCTGAGCAGACAGAGGAACAAAGAGCAGGTCCCAGGGAACAGAGAAGAAGTAAATACGTTGAGTAGGGTGATCCATGGAGGCTTCCAGAAGGAAGTGACCCGGGAATTTGTTTTAATATGGATTTCATTCATTTAAGTCTGGCAAGGCCAACAGATCAGGATGCTGTTGCCATTGAACAGATGGTGTGTTATACTCACAGATCCCCAGGAGAGGGGGGATGCTATGCCAACTGGGCACACGGGGAGAAGCACTGCAGGCAGTCAGGAGAGCAGAGAGGGGAAAATGATGGGCAAGAGCTTTTACTGTGCTTTCCATGGGAAGGAATAGGCAAAGCATGGTCGCCACAAAGGCTAGTTTGTATAATTTTGGCGGCCTCTGGTGTGCAGGGGCTGTCCCTTGTTGCCTGGTGCCTGGCCCCGGGGTGGTTAGGGCGGATGGAGGGTGGCACAGGGCAGGACAGCCCAATGAAGAAGGTGCTGGGGGGTGTGGGTTCTGGATTGGAGGGGGTCTGTGTTTGAAAAGCACACAGGTGAGTTGTATCTTATCTTTCAATTGCTAGGAATTGGCTAACTCTGAGGTGAGTCCTTCCAGGGCCAGCAAGGGCCCAGTTGTTTAAACAGCAGAGAATAAAGAGAATAAAGACACTGTTAACACAGTACTGAGGAAGAGGGGAATGCCAGAAGGCAAACTAGAACCCCAGGTCGTCGCCCTCATGGCCTCGGGGCTGTATGAGGCCAAGGGTGGCTATTTAGATGGGAAATGACATGAAGCATCCCCCGCCTCAACCTTAACTCAGCAGCCTGGCAGGACTCAGGAAGTGTAGACCGATGTGGCCTGGGGGTGGCCTCCAGGGTGCCTGGTGCCACACGGGCTAGAACAGAAGTTTGGGACAGATGGAGGGCCGAGCGGGGTGGGCGATCTTCTGTAGCAGAGGTAATAAGGCCTTGGAAAAAGGGCGACAAGAGCTGGCTTCCGAGACTCACTTTCTCTCCCCTCTCTCCATGTGGCTCCTCGGGCTGAGTTCTTCAGTGTCCAAGCCTGACTCTGGGTAGGGCCATGATGACACTTAGATGACAGAGCGCTAGACCCCTGCATTCTGTTTACCAGCTATTACACCTTGGGTGGGATACTCTCTCTGTGCCTCAATTCCCTCCTCTGTAAAATGGGGGGAAATGACAACTACATCTCATGGGGATGTTGTGAAGATTGAGACAATGCAAATAGGAGAGCCAGGACTTGCCCCGGGCCCACCTGACTCCAAAGTCAAGCCCCAGAAAGCATTCCTTGCTCTCCTGAATTCTTTTTCTTTTCACATATCCTTAATTGCTGCTCGGATCTTTAACTGTGAGGTGAGACATTCCGCTGGAAGGAGACTGGAGGTGGCAAGCAGTCAGGGAGGCTGGGCATCCAATCCTGGCTCCAAGACCAGCTTCATGCTCAGAAGGGCCTTGCACTTGCTTTACTGCTCCGCCGTCCCTGTCTGGAAATTCTTAGGAATCTTAAAACAAGAAGCCCTCCATTTTTATTTTGAACCGAGACCCACAAATTATGTAACTGGTCCTGCTTTTGTAACCTTGGGTCTGTTCCTTAACATTTTGAGCCTCAGTTTCTGCATCTGCAGAATGGGGATAGTTATTAAGCATCCTGTAAGGAGGACCTCAGGCCTGGGCTTAGACCCACGTGTGAGTCCCAGCTCTCCCACGTGGGGCCACGCACCATGGCCAGCCAGTTCCTCCTCCGCCTGAGCAGGGGAACACTAGTGACACACACACAGACACTGAGGACATTGTCACCTATTTCAGAGTCATTGAGAGGGTTTCTATCAGATAATAGATGCAAACCACTTAACCCTGTGCTCCGCATGTAAGAGGCCCATACACAAGTTAACAGGGATTAAACTATGTGGCTTTCTCTTCTCCAATTAAAAACAGTCACATGCAGGCATGATGTAAAAAGAAAGCCACAAACTCTCTGAACCCAATTACAAATACAAGGAATCCTCTCTCCTCCTTTATTGCTGACCCCTTCCCATTTACTATATTTTAGTTTCACAGAGTCAGAGCATTTTATTACCTTTTTAATTCTTCCTAAAGAGAGAGATCTTAATTACCTATAAAGGAGAGCAAGGGAGGGGAAAACACTCCCCTGTCCCCGTGCCCATATCACGGGTTAAGCCTCAAGGCCCAGGTGCTCTGTCCCTGTCCTTCCTTTGGCCGGTCCTCCTCTGCCTCCAGGCCTCAGCTCACACGTGCCTTTGTCAAGGAGGCACCAGCACCCTGCTGACAGCCCATTCTGTCAGGACCATACATCACCTTGCTGCGCTGGCCCACACGAGGTGCTCAGCAGTGAGTGAGAGATTAAGTGTATGGAAACCAGCCCCCCACCCCACACACACTCCAATTTTGGCTGTAAGGGGTGGGAAGGAGCTCATCTGGACCCAGAGAACCTTTGTTGTTATCCTTGGGGGATGGCCCCTCTAGCCCCCAGCCAGCCTCCAAATGACAGCCTGCCAGGCATTAAAACGATTCAGGACGTGGCTGGGGGCTAGAGGGGCTGACCCTGTGTGTATGTGTATATGTATGTATGTGTGTGTGTGTGTGTGTGTGTGTGTGTGTGTGTGTGTCCAGCCTCAATTTGAGTGTCTGCGGACCAGTGTGTATGATTTTGGAACTGCACTTATGTGTGGCTCCAATTCTGGAAAACCTTATGTATCTTCAACCCTTTTAGTACCTTCCTCACCCCTGAGACATCTCAATAAATGCCAAATGAAACAACCAGAAATCCGTCCTCAACTTTGGTTCTGTCCACAAAGTTCTCTCTGGTTCTGCGATGGTGGAAGGGCTTTTATTTGTCTCAAATCCACACTGGGGCTCCTTGACCTTGGAACGCCCTCACGTCTCCCCGCCCCGGGGTGAACTCGGAGCCCGCACACCGACAGACACTTGCAAGCCTTATTCTGGGAGCACCTGGCAAACTACAGACAGCTGCTGGCTACAGCCCAAGGCTGTGGTCAGTCCCTCTTCCCTGCCTGTCACGGTCAGCCAGGAGAGCTGGTGCCGTCAGGCAAGGACCATGGGAAGACGGCTTGCTGAGCAGACAACACTGGAAAGACGACCCCAAACCATTCAGATTGTGTGCAGGGTACGGGCAAGGCCATGTTGCTAGAACAATGCTACTCACTGTGGCCTACAGACCAGTTTGGTCCCTGAACTGCCTGTTCAGGGTCCGCGATGAGGTCAGCAGGGACACAGACAGGAAGCATTTAGAAATGTGGATAGCCACGTGGCAGAGTGAGTTTATATGTGTTGACTTTAATAAAAGTAAACAATTTGGCTTATATTTTGATCATCTTTGCTATTTATTTAATTTTCCCAGATATTTGTTTTTATATTTTTACAAAATTATGGCCCGTGACTGACTGGGGAGAAACCCTGGTCTGGCGCCACGGAGGATTTCAGAAGCGTGGCCCTAGGTAATACCCTGTCATCACTAGGGCCTAAAGCTTACTTTCACAGGCTTCAAATCTAAAAGGCATTGTGTGTGTGTGTGTGTGTGTGTGTGTGTGTGTGTGTGAGCACACACCCCAGCCTCAATTTGAGTGTCTGCAGACCAGTATGTATGATTTTGGAACTGCACTTATGTGTGGCTCCAATTCTGGAAAACTTTATGTATCTTCAACCCTTTTAGTACCTTCCTCACCCCTGAGACATCTCAATAAATGCCAAATGAAACAACCAGAAATCTGTCCTCAACTTTGGTTCTGTCCACAAAGTGGACCTCACACACAAGGGGCCAGTAAGGCCTCCTGCTTCTGAATTTTAGATGGTTCCTAAGATTGCTCTCTCTCCACTCCAGTTTAAGGCTATCATCACTTCTCATCCGGTCCAGTCACTATGACAAGTTCCTAGCTCACCTCGCTTTGTCCTTCTAATCTATACTAGTCTCTATTGTTCAACTGTAATACATCCAGTTCCTCTTCCAGGGAGTCCTTCGTGATTGCTCCAGCCTAGACCACATTCTCTCCTCCCCAATTTGTGGGCTTTGCAATGTATATCATCTCCCACTGTGTCCCCTAAATTATTGTCTATAGACAGGTGCAGGGTTAGGACTGATCTCAAGAGAATCACTGGAAAAACTTCTATAGACACTAATTCCTGGGCCCCACCTTAGGAGATTCCCAGTGGAAGGTTTTGAGGGCAAAGGCCTGTAATCTGTCATTTTAACTAACCCCCCACGTGATCCAGATGCACAGACAGACGTGGAAACCACTAGCCCAAACAATACTGAACAATAAACTGCCATCCCTTCTCCCACTGCATTCATGGGTCCCAGCAGCCAGAGTGGGGCTAAGAAAGGATTTCTGTCTCCACTACCGGGAGCCCAGAGGGAGACTTGCGTGCTGCCCACAACCTGACCCAGCAGGGCAGGACTTCCCACCAAGTGAATTCAGAACAAGCTGTGTTTTCTTTTTTTACCTTCTGCAGGTCAAAGCACAGGTTCCAGTCCCAGAAGAATCACAGAGGGAGAACCCAGGGCTCCGCGTGGAGAGAGAGCCACTTCCACTGCCACTGCGTGCATTAAACTATTGCTTCTGGCCACACCCTCCTCCCAGTGAAAGGGGAACATGCCCAGGCCCCACTGATTTGGGGCTTAACCATGTGATGGGCTTTGACCAATGGAATAAGCTAGTCATTTATTTCTTAATTGTTTTTGTCTGCCATTCTCTATCCTCCACCCCCTCCCGAGGTTCCACAAGAGCAGGGTCTGTGTCTGTTTGTTAGTTTTAAAATCTCCGGTGCCTGAAGTAGTTTCTGGAATGCTGCAGGTTCTCACTAAATATCTGGGAAATGAACAACAGGGATGCTCCATGAAAGGCTCGTGCCCAGGTTCTGGGGCTCAGCGAATGCCCTTGGCCCTCGTGCTCTAGTCAGACTTGCTCTTTGGCTCATTCCTTGCGGATTCTTGTGCTTACTCCAGCCTCTCTGGACTGAGGATGTGGTTGCTACCTGCTGCTAGGCAGGCTTGGCTTCCTTCTGGTGCTGCTTCTCCAGGGCCCTTGGATCCACACACAGCCTTCGGGCTCTGCTCTGCTCCCGTGCCTGTGCAAGCCCCTGGACGCCATGTCCACTTGCAGCTAGCCCCCAGCCATCCACATGCTGCGAGGGGACCCATTCTCTTCTGTGTGGCTCTCTGATGCCAGCATGAGTGCCGCGGTTCCTCCCTCTGAGCTTACTAGTGTCAGGCATCATCTCTTTAAAGTCCATGTGCTCCCCATTCCCCCTGGCTCCAAGCTCCCTGGGACTCTTGGGAGAGCCACTGATTCTGCCATGGAGGTGAACCGTGTCGAGCTCAGAAACCGGGACTCCCACCCAAAGCTTGGCTGCCTCTTTTCCCCAACCCCTTCCTCTCCAAAGATCTTCCACTTCCCTGCTTCTCAGTTCCCAGACAGAAACACAGCAGGCAGAATGGATGCTGAAAAGGTGCAGAAACCAGGAAATCGAGGAGCAGCTTTTCTGAAAGGTAGTTCTCTCTGGGGGAAAATCATTAACTCCACCGACCAGGGTCTTTTCTCTTGGATTGATAGAAACTCTTCTCTCTTATGTCTAAAAAAACATGAGCACTTTCTGGGCAATTTTCTTATCTCAGGACAAATGTATTATTGGTGCAAGACGGAGTAGCTATTCTTTAAGAATCTTTACCTTTATGGCTTTGAAAAGCATTTGTGAGGTGAGAGTATGGTTTTTCGTGCACACACTTCCCATCTTTTTGTAAGGGTGTCCTATGTGTATTTTTTATATTCTCCAGTAATATAGATCTCCTTAATCTACAGATCAGTTGTCCACAGTTGCAAAACTTTTTTATTTTTTTAAATAAAAGAACTATGACTCTAGGTGATATTCCAGTCCTGCAGGACTTTGCATTTCACTGAACAGCATTCTAAAATTGGAACCAAATCATCATCTCTTCAGAAGATACAGTACAAGTCTGCCCAGTCGGTCAAACACGCAGGAAGCCTGAGAGAGCATGTGGGTCGCTTACTCTGCCAGGGATCCTGTAAGCCATCACCAGTGATCAGACCGGTGCTTGGCAGAATGTATATCAGGCCAAGAAATGCCCACGTACCTTGGCCTAGGTGACAGTCTCCTGAGAAAGTGACTCAAAATGCAAAGACTTTTGCACAAAGATATTCACCAGTGCACGGAAAAAGAAAAATGGAGCCAAGCTAAAATCAATCACAGGGCTCCATCTAACCGCGAGGACACAGACAAGCTCACCTGACCTTCCGTAAGGTACACAGCCGTGGGGGTGGGGAGGTTCTATGGTGAGTGACAATACATAAGGCATCAAGCCACGTGGGAAAATAACACAAAGTTGAAATGACTCTGGAGGCAGAAATGTGTATCATCACACTGGTGATGTGACATTAGTGGCATTGTAGGGAATTCTTTTCAAAAGTCATCTTTGAGCATAAAACACTGCATAATTTAAAAATGCTCACAGGAAGAAGTTGTGGCGGCCCTGTTGCTGCTTGTCGGCTCAAGCCGTGGGGCGGAATGCAGGACTTCTGTGTGCAGCGGCTGCTCTCTCCCAGAGAATGCGGGGTCTTGGGTCGACAGACACCAGCACTGGTCTCCAGCGAATGCCTGGTGGCTCAGATACGGCTAACCAGGCAACCGCCTTATCTTAAACTGGGGCTGAGAATAAGGTCACATTTTCCTCTAAATATTGTCCTCCACCCACCAGGTGATCAGAAATGAGTGCTCCTCAGCGTGTACTAGTTTCTAGCGGCCCCAGACAGGTTCCTTGCACAGGCCCATGGTCTGATCAGGCACCCACAGGCCCCCAGGCCTCTCTGAATGTCCCATTCTGCTCACACTCACTTGTAAGGCTTTGCCCTACTTTACCTTACCAGCGGACACCAGCTTCCTGGCTCAGGGCACCAACCACAAATGCTTGAAGGTACCGAAGCCACAGGGGTGGAGGCTGGCTGGGCCCCCAAGAGAGGTGAGAAGAAAGGAGCCTCAGTGGGAGGCCAGGTGAACTCTGGTTGTTATGCCCCCAGCCTTACAGAATTTCTCTGGAAAGTTCTATCTACTTCATTTACTGTCTGGACTGAAAAGTTCATTTTTGTCATGAAAACAAACAAGAAAATAAACATTAGTTCATCTGTCTCTGCTGAATTTTCTCCAAATGCTTTTGGGTGACTGAAATTCTTGTCTCCTGTCAGCCATAAAGCAAGAGATGCTGAGCAGAAGACGGGCTATAAACAGGTTCCTGAAAGGTGCGGCTTTTAAGTTCCGAGAGCTCTCCTGGAGGTACCCTCTCCTGCTCCTTTGCGTTACTGCTGCCTCCCCCCCGCCCCCAGCACACCGGGCAGCTGTACTGACCCCTCAGATCTCAGTCTCATGGCACCGCCCCGAGAAGCATTCCTGATCTATTGGGCCCCCCTGCTCTCTGCTTTCATTGTCCCTGGGTCCCCCAGCCCTGCTCTGACTTCCCTGTATTGGAATGATCTATTCATGACCTGTTCACTGCTTTGCCCTCACCCCACCATGCCAGCTTATGGTCCCTAGGGACTCACCACCCACCTGGCACAGAGTTGGCCCAGAGCAAAGTTCCCTGAGATCAGTGGAAGCTTCGACAGCTTCTCTGTTGTGTCAGGACCACAGCTGGCCCTGGGCGTGATTACAGAGGGTCAGTGCCCCAAGCCCCTGTGATGGCATTGGAAGGGATGTGATAGGCGCTTTGTCACTCTATCTACCATGTCCCATGTGAAGTGGATGTGGCGAGAAGGGGACACGACTCTGCCCACGTTAGAGGTGAGGACAGATATGGCAAGGAGAGGTGTGGCAGCCTGCTGTGGCTCACAGTTGTCACCAGCACCCCCGCTGTCTGGACGGCATGCACATGGTGATGTTGGTGTCTAAGCTGGCTAGGGCTGTCCTCGCACTCAGTGAGCAGACAGCAGGAGGAAATAGGCTCCGTGCTGGATTCTGGGATTCTAGCATATGTTATCAGTCTGCATGGCACCCACCTGAGGAAGACAGTCGGAAGGGGGCCATTTCACTGATGAGGTAACTGAGGTGAAGATGTCAAAAGACCTCCCCCAGATCACAGAGTCAGAAAATAGCACCCAAATGCCCTGACTCCTAAACCCACGTTAGTAGCTTCTATTCCTTCTCTCCCGGCATCCCTCTTGCTGGTACTGCCGAACCATTCCTGCATGCCCGGAGCAATTCTACCTTATTATGACCCTCTGAGATAGGTATGAGAGCCCCATTTTGAAGCTGCTGCATCTGAAGGTTCACAGAGGTTAAATGGCTTGCCTCAGCTCCCTGAGACAAGAAGGCGTAGGAAGCGTTTGAGCTCTGCTCTTCCTGGCTCCAGAGCCTCTCCTCCGAAGCCCAGCCCTCCAAGACTTCCTGCAGGGAGAAATTCTAGTAGGCTGCATATATCTAAAAGAACTATCAGTGGAAGAGGCTGATGGTGTGTGGCTCTGGGGCAGACCTGGCCCTACAGGGAGGGGGGTCAGAGCATGGGTTCTGAGTCAGAAAAACCAACACCATGCATGGTTCCCCCTCTCAGCATCTGTGTGTCCTCAGGGAAACCCCATGTGCTTTGGGGTCCTTAAGGGGTCATCTCAGAAGGCTGAGAGGTGGCCTTGCTATTCTGAATGAAGGCAGGTCCCTGAGGTGGGCTTGTGCGGCAAGAGTGCTGCCTCCCGCCACCCTCCAACTCTACAAGTCACAGTCCTCTCTCGAGGCTGCCCTGATGTCCCATCCCACGTTTTCCTTACAACATCAAGGAACGGCTCTCGCTATAAAATTTTTCTTGAAATCGCTTGCAATGATCTCAAAAGGTAGCCAGTGTTCTCCTTTGTTTGGAGACACATTGCAGGTGAAGGGGCAGGGACTCTGCATCTGCAGACAGGAATGGAGTGGATGTAACTAGCTATGTGACGAGTGACTTAACTTTAGTGTTCTCACCTGCTAAATGGGGAAATAGCAGCTTCCAGGGGCCGGTGAGGAGTAAAGGAGCAATACAGGCATCGCCATTAGACAAGGTTTGACAAAGAGCAGTGCTTACACGCTTGTGACTGTTACTCTGAACTGTGTTTGGGATGCGCGCAGTCCGTCTGCACCCCCCTCTCCCTCAGGGCTGGGATGATCAGTCCCAGAAACCTCCGAGGCCCATTTCCACTCGTGCTCACATGGAGGCCCAGGGGTGCTGGGCGGAAATAGGCTCGAGCAGGCATGCTTCTGTCTAGAGGTCTGTAAGCACATTAAGACGCCACGGAGTAGGTAAATCAGCATCCTGTACGGAAACCATTTGTTGTACCTTAATGATCGGCTGTGTCAGTGATGTCAAACAGGTCGTTACTCATGGAGGAGTGCCCCTGGAGGCCCTCTGCCAGGAGCTCAGATGCTTGCCTGGCAGATCTGAGCAGACCCAGGAGCAGCTGCCCTGGGGTCACATGCCCAGAGTTAGTGGAATTTAGCTTCAGTGATGGCTTTTCCAATTATTTGGGGGAGAAAATGCTCTATTGTGACTTAAAAAAAAAATCCGAGTAAAGGGAACTAAAAAGAGCTGCTGTTCATTGGGCCTCCTGCACAGGTGGTTATGAGCTTGGCGTTCCACGGGCAGCCTTGCATCCTCAGAAGGCATTGTTCCATTTCTATATGGAGGAGTGACTTTCCCGAGGATGGAACACGGATTGGAGCCTAGGAGATACTGAGGCCTGTGTGCCCTGTGCCCCAGATTGTGCTCTTCCCACACATCCCACCCCACTGTGTCATTTGGTCCAATCGAAAGCTCTACAATCAAGAGCACGATGCTCAAGCCACAGTCTTACCCAATTCTTTGAATTTCAGTGCTTGTGTTTGTGTGTGTGCATGTGCACGCGTGCATGTGCACATGCATGTACTTGCACGTGTGTGCATTTATACGACGGTACCTATTTTACCAATTTTAATCATAACATTGTTTGAATGGTAATCTAAATTTTGTAAAGTGATTTTAAGCACAGGACCACTTTTGGCTTCCTTACTGCCCTATACAAAATGGTCAACAGTTGAGGAAGTGTTGGCTCAGCCAGTGACGTGGCTCCAGCAAAGGCTCTGGCCAGTCATGATGGGACTAAGCACTGACCTGAGCTCTTCTCATTCCCACCCAGCTCCGTCTTCCTGGGTTTGTACTTGACTCTAGCACCCCCAGACTCCAGCACCTTCCCCAGTGATGGGGAGGGATCAGAGGATGAATATCAAAGGAATGAGGAGGAGGAAGGATTGTGGAGAATGGGGACACAGGGAGAGGAGAGAATATGGTAAAGGGGAAAGTCAAGAGGACAGACAGGAGGACCCTTAAGGTGGAGAGCACCTAGGGGATGAAGGAGCAGAGCCCCTAGGATGAACCTCAAATAAAGCCAGGTACTGGTAAATGGGAAGGTGGGTGGTGGATAATTTTCACGTTCAAGTCTCTTATAGGAGAAGGCAGATGCTTAACCAACCGAGCCACCCAGGTGCCCCTGGTTGCTTCTCTTCTGAATGGTCTCCCTTTTAGAGCTGGTTACACGCCCCTTTGGAAATTCTCCACCCGCTTGTTTATCCTTCTTCCTCCTGACACCTCACTGTGCTCTGGGATAGGCTGATATAAACTCGAATTCTATCTCTGCCATTTTTATGAGCTGTGAGTTACTGAACAAGTCACTGAAGCTCTCTTACCCTAAGTTTTCCTCATCTGTAAAATGGGCTAGAACTGCTTATCTCACAGGGCTATTCCTATCCTCTGAGCAGTGAACCTTATTTTGGACTCTCGTATTCCTTTGCCTCTGTCTAAACTGGTCTACTTGGTGTTTAATTCTTTCTAGGTGGTCCAAGGTACTCCAAGAAATTACTTCTCGCTAAGGTGTCAATGGATGATAGTAGCTTCACACAGGTGTCAGTGAGCTTTCTCTGGAGAGGGCCAGAAAGTAAATATGTGGGCTTCGAGGGCCATCTGGTTTCGTTGAAACTGCTCAGCTCTGTTGTTATAGTGCAAGAGCAGCTGTGAGATAATATGTAAATGGAGGAGTGTGGCTGTATGCCAATAAAACTTTATTTATGGGCACTAAAATTTACATTTCATGTGATTTTCATGTGGCCTAAAATATTCGTCTTTTGATTTTTTCCAACCATTTAAGATGCAGAAATCATTTTTTAGCTCACAGTAGTACAAAAACAGGTGGTTAACTAGATTTGGCTTATGGGCTCTGCTTTGCTGACCACTGGATTCATAGTGATTCCTACAAGAGGCCTGTACATTTTCAGGGGGAAACTATCCTTTAGAACAAGACAGTTGGTATCCTAATGGCAGTGAAGTGAGGGACAGAACTGAGGGGAAGGAGCCATCCTTTATCCTATCATCCCGACAATGGCCTTATGCATGAACTTGCATTAAGGGTAACACCTTCAAGCAATCCTCAGATGGACACAGCTTGACCTTTGGAGTCTTGCCTGTCTCTAAACCAATCTGGGTGCCTTCTGGGCTTTTCACCCTATGATTTGAAATCAATGCCTTTTTTTTTTTTTTAAGATTTATTGATTTATTGATTTGGGAGAGAGAGAGAGACAGAGAGAGAGAGAGAGAACACACACAGGCAAGGGGAGTGGGCCTTGATCTAGGACCTGAGCCGAAGGCAGATGCTTAACTGACTGAGCCACCCAGGCACCCCTCAATGCTGTTCATGTAGTAAAGCCTAAGCCAGCTCTTCAGTATAGTTGCTCAATGACACATCTGATTTAGGAAGGGACAGGGTGAAGTCAGCTGGCCCCTGGGGCCTGGAATTTCTCCCCCCACCCCGCAGGGTGGTGGTCAAGCGGACAGCTGCAGAGGGGATGGAGAAGTCTACTTGACGAAACCGGGCAGTGGTCTTTTCCACCTATACTTCACAGTCAGCCTTGTCCCCTTGCCTGTGGGGTCTCATGGGATTTACCTAAAAATCTAACTTCCTTTGCTGTCTAGTACTTTGAATTGGTTTTTGAATAAATACATGGCTTTAGTACTTTTCCAGAAGTGCTCCATTTAAAAGCACACTCAGGATTAATCATCCTTTTCACTGGTCTCCTTGCCCCTGTCTCTGTATCTTAGCCACCATCTGTGTGGTTGGCCAAGGAGTTCTTCTTCCCAAGATGCTCCTCACCACCCAGGGTCATGAAAGCTTCTGTGCTTCCCAGTGCCCTTACCCTGGGGTCACACAGGAGGCCCTTCCTCCATGACCTGGTCCCCATCAGCCCATCTAGTCTTCTCCTCCTTCCCCGGACACATCACGTTCATTCCCACCTTCCTGACATCTGTTCCTAGTCTCAAATAATCTTCTGTGTGTTCAACCTATTATCCTTCAAGATTTGGCCGAGGTGCATCTCCCCAGGGTCCCACCAAGGTTAAGCGTCTCTCCTCCGTGTCCCCAAAGCCTTCTCCACCAGAGCTTTCGTCCTGAGCCTTGCCCGCATCGTCTTCTGTACGAGTCCTCATAGGTCATGTCTGCTCCGTACCCCCAGCCTCGAGCACACAGCAGGCCTGAGGGAGGGGTGAGGGAATTCATGTCTCCCGCCATGTGGCGTGGCTCTGTCACCTCCTGTTATCTCGCAATGCAAACAACCGAGGGAGAATTAATCTCCACCAGCAGCTTTCCTGCGGCTGTCCTTTCCACACAGAAGTCCTGGACACTCTAGGTGTTCTGTAAATATTTTCTGAGTGACCTTCTTGTTCAGTGTGAAGGCCTGAGGCACCCAGACTGCTGAGGACACCCCAGTGCCCAGGCGCTGCTCTGCACATTCTGCCCTATTAGACACCACCCCTGCTTCCTGACGAAGCCTGACTGGGACAGCGGAAACATGGAGACTGTCTGAGGTGCTGGAGAATCGTTCAAGCCCAGGGAACCGACAGAAAGTGGCCCAATCTCTGTTTCTGTCTGTCTGAGATAGGGCACTTTACTGTGAAGGTAAAGGGAGCAGGACGTGGGCCGTGAGAGGAAGACTAGGAACTGGCAGCGCCCGGGAACAGGTGCTGGGCGAGGGGTCATTGAAGGTCGTGGGCTCGTGGTCAGTGATGAGGGGGGCAAGCGGAGATGGGGTCCTTCAGGGGCAGGAGTCTGCAAGCCCGAAACTGACACGGGAACTCCGGATCCAGGACGGCCACATGCCTGGTCAGCAACATGTCTGGGAGAGAAATGGGGACGGGCCACCACTGCAGTCGGCAGCGGCTCTCTCCAGAGCAAAACTGTTTCCATAAAGGGATGCGAAATACTGAACTTTGCGTTGCTACTGGCGGGAGCAGATAACAGATCCGGAATCGGACGTGCAATAATAAAAGGGAAAAACACTAAGTAAGTGTTCTGAAGACAATATTTTCAGTTTGCCATGTAGAAAGAGATGGGCTATGGGATTATAAAGGACAATAAAAGAAGGCATAAAGAGGGGATGTGTTTCTCAACATAACAACTAAACAAACACACAAAACCCGTACCAGCAACCAAATTACAAATGATTTCTGTGGCCCTTAGAAGGAGGGGTCCACAGAATCAACTCTCCCTGGACCTGTTGCCATCTGATGACCTCTGGGGGCACTACATCCTCTGTGGGGCTCTGATCCATGAGCAGATACAGATTCTTCCCAAAGCCCCCAGCACGCCCAAGTGGGTATAACTGCCTGGCCAAAGGGAAACAGACACTATGAAGACTACAAGTGTCGGGCTCGAGAGGCAGGGCACAGGCCAGGCCTTAGAATGCAGCATACTGCAGGTGCACCTTTCTCCTGCTTCCTAAAGGAATCTACTATCGTCACAAGTAAGAGCAGCTAGAGGAATACTATGAGTTCTCAAAGCTCAGGACAAAACACAGAGATTTCATTCTCCCTTCCACTCACACAGGTCTAGTGGGTGCTTGGACAACCGTCTCCTCTGGGCAGCTGAGAATGGGAGTGACATTCCCTTGGGCAAAGCTCTACCTCCCCATGTGTTGTGAGATGACCCTACCGCCTATTCAGACTTAGAATTTCAGAATGTAGCTGAGAGAACAAAACTCGTATCATTTCTGGGAAAACAAGATCCAGCCACAGAAAAAAAGACAGGGAATGGAAAGCCCTAGCCCAGGGAGACAATGTCTTGGCTGAGGTCTGAACGGCAGGTGGCTACGGAGCCAGTGTCCGTGGTGTCATTGTGCACAGCTAGGTAAGCTGCAAATGCACCGCCCCCAAGGGGTTGTTGTGATGGGAAACAGGGCCATACCCCGGGGGACCTCTGGCTTCTGGGAGCAGTCCCTCATCAGCGTGGGAAGGCAGGGGAGGCTCTAGCTGTGAGCAGTGTCCCCTCCTCCTCCGGGACGGCTCCTGGGAGCTGCTGACAGCCACAATGGCTGATGGTGGTGACTGGGAGTGTTCTCAGGAGACAGGATGCTCCTGAGCGTGATGGATTGCTTGCACTATGTGCAATCCCCTCCTGCCTGGAGGGAAATGACTAAGAACAGGTACAAGGATTTGAACTGCCAAACTGTTTTCTTGGTGACTGTAGTCATTTGCAGGAAATCAGCTCGGAGAGGAGCCTCTGTTCTGGGGACATACTTTGCTCACGGCTGGGTCTGATGGGCTGGGACCATGGCATCTCCTGACCCTGGTATTCAAAATCCTGACTTCCAGCCCTCCCCTAACTCTGGCCTCTCCAACCTTGCTTCCTACCTGCCCACAGTCCCAACCACCTCTGCAAACCAGACTGGCTTCCTTATACTCTTGTATATACTGTAGGCCTCACCTGCACCTGCTTCAAGAAGAGCCTGCCCTTTCCCCTAGGGGCCTGACAACCTCTCAGGTGGAGGGGCAGCCTGCTTTATCTGTGGTTAGAAAAGAAAACCAGCAAATCATGATGAACTAGGGTTTACTCTGTGAAGCTGGGAGAGGAGATTGGACAAGAGACACGCACTAGGGACCAGGGGTTGTTTGCTCTCCCTGGAGGATGGCACGCTTCCAGCTATGAAGCTGCAGCCTTGACCTGGGGTAGAAGAGAGGACAGGGCCCAAGACGGGTGAGCTGGAGAGGAGGGCTGCCCATGGGCAGGAATAAAGTGGGCCCATTTGCTGGAAGGAGAGGACAGCTCTCCAGCTCTGGGGGCTGCGACAGGACCAGCAGGAAGGCGGTATGAGCACTGCTACGCGTATCCGAGAACCTGGATGACCTGTCTACGATATGAGAGCCTGCTGGGATGAAGGTGGGGGGAAAGACCTAGCGGCTTCCATAGGGGCCATGTTGGAGGGAGGAGGGGCATGACGCAGACCCCCATGTCAGCCTCTGCCGCCTAAGGCTGGCTCACTAGTTAGGGAAGCCTCATAAAGCAGTTGATTCTGGTGCTACATATGCTTTAGTGGTTTGGTCTGACACAGTGAATGGGTATAGGGAGTAGCTGCTCCCCTTACTCTTCCTTCCACAGAAAGGCACACTTTTCACTGTTCATTCATCCAGCCAGCACGTGCCAGACGCCTGCATGGCGGCTAGCCCTGTGCTGGGCACGATCTTCGCCTCCGGGAGCTCACTGTCGGGCCACAAACAGCACCGTGCCCCAGAAAGTTAGGCGCCCCACACAGGCTGCATGCACACCGCCCAACCTCATTAACATGATTTTCTTTGCATACATTTAACAATGAAGCGAGTACAAATTCCATTAGGAAACTGCATTTAAATATAGGTACAAAAATGTAATCCCAACTCTGTAGGGGTCTCATTTATAAAAGACACAAAACATTGGGATCTTTCTCCAGGTATAGTTTTTCTCCAGATATAGTGTTTAACTTTCCCCACTAAAAAATCCCGTTATGAGCATGTGTCCTGCTTAGAAGGCTTTTATATTCTTTCCAGGCTTTCTTTCCAAAAGCTAGACTTTCACTGGCTTAGTCCTTATAAGCTAAAATGAAACAAGCTGAGTACTTCTTTCCTCTAACAGCTTTTCATTCAGGCATTCATTCATTCAATGGCTGTTTCTCGAGCACCTATCACCGGGGTCAGATATGTGCTGGGCCGGAGAAATTCAGCAGTGAACAAGAGAGACAGAGTCCTGCCCTTGGGTTCCTTAGGGTTTAGTGAATTATACCAACCAGCACCCAAGCTCCCCGAGGTTGGGGACACATAGTTCACTGCTCCAGCTTGCTCCTTTTTCTCTTGCTTGATCCTGAACAGGAGATTCAAAGATGGCTCTATACTTTGTTCTTTATGTCTCATCTGTCTCACCTGTGACTCTTCTGCTCGGCATTTCATCTCCTCCACTTTGTTCAAAGGCAGACATCTCGGGCTCTCTCCAGGGGTGGGTTTAATTACCACCTCGGATTTTTCTACTTGAAGGATTAAGAGGGACAATGTTGTGCGGGGGGAGGGGCCCTTGGAGAACTGCCTTCTGTGGGGAGCGGCCCCAGGTGAGTCCTCAGGTGTCCTTGCTGTGCGCCGAGAACCAATGTCTGACTCACGGGCAGCCATTCCAAGTCTGAGCATGACCTACATGGTATCCTGGCATTAGTCTGTCCAATAGAAATTCACATGCTTTGGAGGACAGTAGGAGAAGGAAAGGAAATGTGAACTGGGGTAAATCAGAGAGGGAGATGAAGCATGAGAGACTTTGGACTCTGAGAAACAAACTGAGGGTTTTGGAAAGGAGTGGGTGGGGGGATGGGTGAGCCTGATGGTGGGTACTGAGGGCACGGATTGCATGGAGCCCTGGGTGTCGGGCATAAACAATGAATCTTGGAACACTGAGAATATAAAATAAATTATTAAAAAAAAAAAAGACACTTACATGCTTGACAGGGCTAATGGCACCCTCTCTAGGGCAATTGAAGAATGAAATATACTGAGACAAAGAAAAACAGGCAGACCATAACAGGGGCCCGAAGCTTCAAGACATATGAAGAGAAGACAGTAAACAAAGCCACAAGATGGAGACTCCATGAAATGCCCGAAGTTTTGAGTGGGCAGCAGCAACACAGGAAGCCGAAACAGCAGGGGCTGAGCCACCAAAATGGGGGCAGGAATACCTCCAGCCTCCCTGCCTGGCCACTGGAATATTCACATCCCCATGAGAGCTATTGCTATTCCATAAGCCATCCAATTCTCTATGAGATCCCTCTATGCAGCTGGTCTCGTCTCCTTTTTTCCCTTAGGCCAATGCCACACCTCTGTCACCTTGGGGGAACCCAAACCCTGCTCCATCTTTGCACATCAAAACATCTACATCATGACAAAAATCCACTTCTCTCTGAGACCACTGCTTCTCCATTCCTGGAGCCAACATTTGAAAAACTCCTTCATCCAAAGGCCAGATTCTGGGACTCTGGCCTCTGCTCATACACCTTCTGTGCCAGCCCAAAGAACAGGGCAAACTGCTCGAGGTCCGGCGTGATGCTACAAGCTTGAGGCATAGCAGCTAGACTTGTTCCCTTAGATAAAGTGAAGAGGCTTGCTGGCTGGCGCTTTCTCCTGAGCACTGTGCGATAATTACTATTGATTCCAAAGTGTCATGAGATTTTAGAAAGGCCGTAGTGGACAACGGGGCACGGGACCGTAGACAAGTGGCCTCGGGTGCTCTGAGCTGCAAAATGAGGATAATGTATCACCTAGGAGTTGTAAGAATCAACAGCTTTTCTATTTCTTGCAGCAGAGTGACCACACTTAAAAAAAAAAGTCCTCTAGCTATATGTTGTGATGGTCTTTAGGACAGGTCTAGCACCTTCTACACACCAAGCCAAGCCACCTCCACTCGACAGGATCGACAAGAGAGGGCCCACCTTGCCAGCCAGGCTTGCAAACTGGCTTCACGTCCACCTGCACCAGCGTGTCCTGAGCGGCGGGCTTCTGTCCGCAGTCATAGGCGGTCACCAGGATCTCGTACTGGTGTTGCTTGTCGTAGCTCAGCTTCTCAGTATTTCTGATGTTGCCTGAGGACACAGGAATGTTCAAAATTGTTTCAGATCACGTCAACCACACTGCAGTTCTTTTATTTTTTATTTAAGTTCAATTTAGTTAACATCTACCATGTTACTCATTTTAGAGGAAGAATTTAGTGCAGCTCTTTAACATTCCCTCTTTATAGCTCTAACCTTCGCTGGAATGGAATGAGCCCTTTCCTTATGTTCTTGTATAAGCAAGGGTGAAGAGGGGGTTTCTCATGTGCAGCCTGCTTGTTGGCGTTAGAGTCCCAGGAACCGCTGGCTAGAACCACCCCGCCGTGGGACAGGACTACTAGGGAATTCCAAGCACACAGCCGGAACCCAACTGGTGTATTTGTTAGTTGTGGGTTGTCAGAAAACTCCCTCCTAAAGTGTGCCCATGTGGTCGTGTCCCCGATGATAGAGGGTGCCAAGCCTCGGCTGCTATGAAATCTCAGGGAAAAAGATGGGATTCAGAAGTGTCCTCACACATATTTTTCAACATCTGGGCTTGTCGCCAGGAATGTTCACTGCCTCTTCTCACATTATTTTGCTACCAAATAGGAAGTAAAATCAATAAGAAAACGTGTGACCTCTCTTCAGAAAGCGACACAGAATAACAAATTCCTGGCCCTGGTGGCAAAGACATTTTTCTTCTTCAAGAGAGACCAAATCATTTTTCTGGGCCACTTGTGAGTTTTTGTTCCTATAGGTTGATGCTATAATTCAGAAATAAATATTTGATAATTAATGAGAAAAATTCTGACTGGACTACTTCTGCTGAAATACAGTTTTGGTTGCAAGGAATGAACGAAGGCTCTGGGGGTCTGTAAGACTTCTCGGGTTTTGATTCCAAGAGGGTGAAGTCTTCCTTTGCGGGGAAAAATTTCCTTCTTGCTTTTCTTCTGAGAGTGGAGCTGACAGCCATCACAACTCCAATGTTATCATTATCCTTCAGCAGAAGTGAAATTAAGAAAATGGAAACTTAAAAACAAACAAACCAACACACTAATAAGCAAACATGGAATGGCTGACTCAGGTATATTTTTACATTTTATCAAAACTAAGGGAAAACTCCCTGATGAGCTTTCTTCCATTTCGACGAATGTCTATGGATTGTGTGAACTGAGGCAACAGGGACTAAGGCGAGAAAGCCTGGAGAATCATCAAAGTCACATGTTTTAAAGATCAAAAGAATTGACGCACCAATCACCCAACACTTGTGAAATGGTCCTCGGTGCCACGGCCCTGGGCTTGCGGGATCCAGGCCTTCAGAAGCGGAGAGGTCTACAAAGCTGCCCAAGACTTAGGGGAATTTATAAGGGGCATTCATTCCACTGTCTGCTCCAGACTGTTTCTAAAAACGTAATCACAGCCTCCGATTTGAAGTAAAAATTCGTTTAACAAAACCAGTCAAAAATCTCTGAAAGAAAATGGGTTTGATGTACTCTTGGCCTCATGCCTCATGTTCAGAATTGCTTCCCCCGCACATGCAAGCTCGGGTCTCAGCCCAGGGCCCCCCAGGGCTGGAGCGGCTCAGGGTGGGGCTGGTAACATTCCCTGTGGGTTCTGTTAGCAAACGAGTTTGTGGGTCTAGTCGTCACAGGGGAAGGATTCTCGCAGGTGATCCTGCAAAAGAACCCTGAAAAGTAGGTTTCGGCAACATCAAATTAAATTTTGAACCCAAAGTTTTAACTTTCCCTTTCTTTAAAGGTAAATGACTCTCAAAAGATTCGCCTTTTGAAAAAGGAAGGCTCAGGGCTTGCCAGCCCTGTGACATTAAGCAGACCAAACACTACTGACTGTGGTAGAAAAATAACCCCACAGGCCGGCGGGCCGTGGCCCCGTGTGTGGCAGCGGTGCCTCCTAGGAAGTCCGAGTGAGACCGTCTGAGAAACCAATGTGGCTTCCCCGTCGCCGCTGGCTTCATGAACATGAGAGTGGCTTTCACTGCCTGGAATTTGAAGCCTTGGGTCAAATATGTGTCTGATAATGTGACCGATGATTGTGCTGGGCAGAGGCCTATTTGGACAAAATACACATTTAAAAATGTTTGGAAGCTCAAAGCCTCCTATTCTGCTTCAGTTACAACTGCATTATTTTCCCCATTATTTGAATGATTTCTCCTAGAAGTGCCTTCTTAGGACACCTGAGGCCATGGTTAGCCCAGGTGAGTAGGGGTTCCTCAACCTGTTTCTCTGGTCCAGATGAACCCATGGAAGCTAGCTCTCAAAGAATATTTGAGAGTATTTTATTTTATTTCTTTAAGATTTTGTTTATTTATTTGAGAGAGAGAGAGAGCACAAGCAGGGGGAGCAGCAGAGGGAGAGGGAGAAGCAGGCTCCCCACTGAGCAGGGAGCCTGATGTGGGGCTCCATCCCAGGCCCTGGGATCATGACCTGAGCTGAAGGCAGATGCCTAACTGAATGAGCCACCCAGGTGCCCCATTAGTGAGGGTATTTTAAAACTGAGGTGGGTGAGAAGGACAATGAGATCAGCATGCTGACCTGCAGCCTCCTTCTAGTGGAATTTCAATTAGAATAACCCCTTTGGAAAGTTACGCAGGCTAGTCAGTTTGCCATTCACTCATGATTTTTGGGTAAGTAATTCCACATCTAAAAAACTGATTCCAGGAAAATGATAAAAATTGCAGATACAGGTGCAAGTATGTTCACCGAAGCATTATTTCTTACAGTGAAAAATAATAAGAAAACTGGATGTCTGCTAGTAAGGGAAGAGCTAGGTAAGGAGTCTGTGCACCAGATGGGATGTTTTCATTATAAGGCATTCTTAAGGGTGGAAAAAATCCATACAGTTGAATGTTAAGTGAAAAAGGGAGGATAAAAAAAAACAACCCAAGGAAACTGTGGCCTTATTTTTATTTAAAAAAATGCACAGAAAAAGTAGCGGCAGAACATCAATCATGGTTATCTTTGGTGGGATTAGGGTGATTTATTTCCTTCTTCCCACTTTTTTTGCTTTCCAAATTTCCTACAAAGGGCATGCATTCCTTTTTTATTCAGACAGAACAGAAATGTTTTCATTTACTTTAAAATAAGCAGACTCCATAGCGCACTTCTCCCAGAGGCAGTAGAGTCCCATGACTCACCAGGGCAGCCTGCTGCCGAGGGAGGCTACCTGGGGACCCCCACTTGCTGAAAAAGAGGAAGCACCTGCCAGTGGGTGACTGGGGGTGCCGGAGACCCCTGCTGCTCCCTCTGGTCGTCCCCACACCGGGCTGAGGGCTCTGTTTGTGCCAACACTCCGGCAGGCCCCTTGCTGGCAGTGTATCTGTCCTCTCACACAGGCATGGCAATGAGCATGCTAATTAACTAATCAATCATTAACCAATCATTAATCAATCATTAATCAATTTTACTATGTTATGTTAGCATGGTATTTAATTCCCATTTTACTGATGAGGATCTGAGGCAGGGTTAAGTAACTTGTCAAAAATCTCTCTCTCTCTCTCTCACACACACACACACACACACACACACACACACACACACACACACAAGTAATGGATGCAGGATTCAGACGCAACTTTGTAGTTTTGACCTTAAAAACCACAGCCATAACATTCCCGTCAAACATCGCTGAGGAATCCAGTGACAATATCACTGGTGGAAAGGCATCGGGACCAACGCTCAGGGGATCTGGACTTCCGTCCCAACTCGGCCACCAGGGTGACGGCTGCCATTAGGCAAGCACCTCATACTTTCAGACTCAGTTTTTTTCATCCATCCCACGAGACCAAGGATCTAGGCCCTGTTGGTCTCCTAGAGACCAGCCAAGTGCCAGGAGAGGGGGGCCGGGAAGCCATTTGAAGTTAATCCAGAACTTCCTGAGAGGAAGCCGTTGTTGCTGACTCAGTTACCTGCTCATGTTTCAGCCTGGAATTCCATGGGAGCGAATGACCTTCCTGTCCCAATCACCCAGGTAAAAATCTAATGACTGCGGTACTATGAATGGAGTGTTCCTTCTCTGCCAGGGCGCCTGTGGCCATCATCCCCAGGCACTGCTTCCCTGAGACCTCACAATCCCATAAGGAGGCTGGGCCAGTTCCTGCCATGATTTCACAGAGGAAGAATTCAAGCAGAGGGAGGCCCAGGACCTCTGGTAGGAAGAGGTTGAGTTTTGGGTTAAGACAGGTCAGGCTGAATCCACATAATATCTTCTATCCCCTCTACCACCCTGTTTCCTGTCTTTCTCCAAAAACAAAGAGCCTGGCAGCTTGGAGGGGCCAGGGGTCATCTACCTACAAGTCATGGGGCTTCAGTGAGGGAACCCTAAACTCAGCAGTACTTTCTCTGATGTGCAGGCAAAGAACTTCTTCAAGGAGCCCAGAAGGTCACCAGGAGAAGTGCTGGATCAGGGCCAACTGGATAGCTCATTAGAATGGGAACAGCCATTTCTGTGTCTGCCCCCAGGTCCTGCCTTCATTACTTGGAGAACTGCTTTTGTAAACCTCACTGTCGGGGGGCCCACACTCCCTGGGAGTGCCCACTCTCCTCTTCATCTTATGTTGTAAACCAATGTTGGAGGCAGAGGCTTGGCAAAGGACCATTACTCACTTTTAATGAGACAGCTAGGGAAATAAATTGGCATATGTTAGCGAAATGGCTCATCAAGGTGAGTAATTATCTTCATGACTGGGGCAGTTGACTCTTAGATGAAAGGACTGGCATCTCATCTCTCATTGGGCTATGACTCTCCAGAACTAAGGCAGGAGGTCAAATGGAGCTTGACCACTCGTCACAGAGACCTGCCCTTGTCTAGTCTTGCTCTTCACCGAGGACTCATCACTCCTCAGATTCCAAAGCTTTTGTGGATGAGGACCACACAGTTGGTCACAGGGGAATAGAAAAAGACAAACCAGTTGTTTTGTGTTTTATGGAGTGGTGTGTGCATGTGTATGTGTGTATGTGATGTGTGTGAGGCATGTCTGCATGGTGGGGACAAGCTGGCCACGTCACAGGGCCTGTAGGAAAAGCTATCAGGAAGCAGTACTGACAGGTTCTACTGTTTGAGATAACCTACTTCTTCATCCTGAAGCAATCTTTAAAGTCTAGTATTTTCTCCTGTACTTTCTTGGGCACTGACACACTGATCCTGTGTTCCACACATTGTGCCTCTAACAACGTCCAGGTTTGTAATCGTCATTTCCACATGTTTTATCATTTGGCAAAGAAACTGCCTTATGACTATTTTCTTTGTTTTATGCATGTTGCTTTCATTGTCCAAGGCAGATCATAAACCTCTAGAGACCAGGGATGAGGGTGTCTCCTAGGCTTCTATCCCCTGGGGAACCCACTGCATTTCTCAGGATGCAGAAGACTGGATCACAGGATTAGTTTCTCCCGGGTCTTGACATCAAGGAGCACTGGAAGCACTGCGAGGTACAAGCAGGTAAGGGATGGTCTACTTCTCTCTGGGTGTCGGCTACCTGGAGCCCCCAAGTGAATCTTCTGCCTCCCCTTTGCTCATGGCAGGCTTTCTGTACCTCCCTTACCCTCGAGGCCACTTGACTTTCTATTTGTTATTTTGACTTTCTTCCCACTGGAGGGTAAGCTCCATGTGGGCAGGTCCATGTCTGTTTTGAGTTCCACTCTGCCTCCATTCCCAGTTCCCAGCACCATGCCAGGACTGAGGCAATATTTACAGATGCTATTCAATAATATACTTGGCAAGTAATTATCATTTCGTTAACACAGAGTTATTGAAAATTGCATTGAAAGTGAGCTGAGTTGATTGGGCCTCTGGCTTTATACCACAAGATTTTTATTCATGGTGATGGGGGAAAAACACAAGTGACTGTATAAGACTGTTTTCAGTTCAGTAAGTGCAGTTTAGAATTGGGCTATGGTGGGAGGCCTCATTCAGTCTTCATTCTCACTATGGAAGAAATTCCCAAAGGACATTGGCAAGCCCACTAAAGATTCCTCAATGAATCTAAGATTAGAAGGTATTTCTAGAAGTTTCCACCTTCCCTTTTGGCATCTTCTTGGTCTGAGAGCAGGAAGCCGATGACTGGGGTTGGTGGTTGGTGTCACAACTGGTGATATAGGCCTAGTTGATGGCATGGCAATTGGAACATTCTACCAGAAAACCTGTCTTCAGTATCCAGGTGGGTAGCATTCTGAGTTCTATGGATTGTATTCATTGAGAGGGTTTCTGAGGTGTTTTAGGGGTGGGATTTTAGATCTGGCTGTGTTGCTAATAATGTGAGGCCATCCCCTCTGCTGTGGGACTGAGTTCTGGGTTACTGAGCCCAGATCACTGATGGTAAGGGAGTCATCACCTGCCATGGACATTCAGAGCCCCCGCCAGGCCGTCTGAGAGAGTGTGGTGGAGGTGTTTCCCCACGCCCCACTGGGGTCGTCTCGACACTCACCATTTCTGTCGATGGCAAAAGGCACGTCAGTGGTGACGATTTCATAATTGCAAATCTGGCTGTACTGGGGGGAGCAGTCCTCGTCGATGGCCTCCACCTGCAGGATGCTATCGTAGATCTTCCCCTCCGTCACAACTGCCCTGTAGGCTGGTTCTTTGAAGGTGGGAGCGAACTCATTGACGTCCTTCACCTGGATGTGGACCACGGCCCTGGGACCACACACAGGAAGGAAGAGATGGCGGTAAAGGGAAGATGATACTGTCCTCCCATGCCTCCTGTGGGCACTGACTCTGATCCCGGAAGAAAGCCAAGAAACCACAGCCAGTTGGGCTGGTTGTTGTCTAAGTGCTCTGTCTGCCCTCCCACCGGAGAGGCTTCTACCTGTCCCTTCCCTGGTCCTGAGATGAATCTGCCCCTTCTCTGTCCTTCCTGCTACCCAATTTTGGGCAACGATTCCCACGAGATCACCTCCCCTTTCCCTTATTCACTCCTCCTCTGTTCATTCTCTCCGTTCGTAAGAATTTAACCACTCTGACTGTGCGAGGCTCAGAGCCAAACTCCATAAAGGAGAGAGTTCCAACCCAAATTAAAAAGTGTCATGACAGAGACAAGTGTATGGCCTGGCAGAAGCCCAGAGAAAGGTCTGCAGGGATGGGCCGGCTCAGGGAAGGCTTCTGGGAGGAAGTGACCCCTGAGCACAGTCCTGCTGGTGGAAGAGAAATGTCTCAGGTGAAGCGGAGGAG